>OX375868.1:40196190-40351899 GCA_947359475.1 Heligmosomoides polygyrus bakeri
ATCCACTCCTCTTAGTGGATGTCACGTGTCTGTCACGCCTATCGTTGTGCCTCGCACTTGCGCGCTTCGCGCGATGTTGCAGTATCACTAAGCTAAAGTCAATCACATCCAGTTAGCTGCTGTTCTTATGCAGCCTATTTTGTTCAAGCTCTACCTTCCTTAAGATCAGGGGCCAGATTCATCAAGCGTTTACCGGTACATCAATTATCGTATCCGTATCACTGTATCTCTCTGTATCACTTAGTACGCAGGCCAATATGGTTGTGAGATGATGCGGGCGGTATCGTTGATCAATTTCGCCGCAGGTGAGTGGTTATGCGGTATGAAGTCATCCAGAATCCCCCTCCCCTCCCCCCTCTTTTCACCACTACCACCACTACGCTTAACATCGGCATCACCTCCATATGGTACAGTGATGCAATTGCTTGCGCTAATCAGTGCCCTCGTCCCCTAGGTTCTTGGACAACCCTCCTGATGCATACAGCATGTCCTCCACTTCACTCTAGCGCCAACTTGATGGCAAGCACCTTCACTCCTCTTCCCAAACGGTCAACCTCGGCAAAAATCGACATTTTTGATAGGAACTGAGCGTCTGATCGATTTTGGTCACACGACGAAAAGTATTTTTGCCAAAAGATTCCCTCTGCTTCTAATACTATGTTGAACAGATATTTTTTCCACGGGGGACCGCTACAGCAATGATGAATTGCCTAACCGTCATCCACAGTAAACAAAGGAACGTCACTTTCAAGCTACAATCAACAATGGAGCTCGATATTTGCCTTCCGATCGAAACTTTCCACCTGCTGCGAAGCACTTCCGTCGGCCATTATATCCGCGTGTCTCCCAAACCGAAATCACCGGTGAGGAAATCGATGAAACCGACTGATATCGGCCTCCCGATCGAAGCTTCTTACCTCCGTCGATAATCATAATCCCTTAATTCCCACTCTGAACGGTTAAATCTGAGAGAAAATCGACAATATCGATCGATGTTAATTGCCTGATCTACCTGTGACACCTTACCGTAACAACTCCCCTTTACTGTTACTGGTCCTCCTCAATGATCCCTCTTAGCGGACGACGTCTTCAGCAAGTCTTCTGAATCCTCAGACACGTTACGCGACGTATTCCGCACCTCTTCTGAATCCCCTGATATGTGGAAGACATCTAGGTTTTCCACTATTTTCGCGCCCCCTAAACACCCAGGGCAGAAGTTTCGGACCGGTTTAACGATATCCACAAAAAATCTATTATTTGGTCAATATCGATTGAAGGCGATCGATACTTCAAAAAAAGAACTTCAGATTCATGCTCAGCGATCTCTATTGCCCCAGGGCTGAAGTTTCCAGGCAGGTAGAATCTCCTCCATTTTCTCCCGAATTTCTCATTTTCCCTGCTACTTCAGCGTCGATCGATGTATAACTCATCGCTTAGCGCGTTATTAAGTTGAGCTTCCCACAGATTTGTTTCTGAATAGTGAAAATTGTGAAAATGTAAAGTGTCTATGGGCAATCTTTCACATATCTGGAAAGCCCCAGGAGCAATTCAAGTTTTCCACGATATCATGCGGAACTAGGGTGCGTAGAGCATTTCAAAAACATAATAGATAGCAATATCACTCCTTAGGCATTTATTGAAGAATCGCAATACTAATCGCGTTTGTTTACTGAGGGCAGGTTTCTTTACATAGCAAAGTACGATTATTCTTTATTCTTTCATTCGAACAAATTATTCGACTATTCGATTCGCTCATTTATTCGCTTAAGTTTTTTCGACGTCAAATTTATTCGTTCATTTGTTCGATCAAAGTATAAGTATAGCGTGTACCAACTGGTGACAGCGATCGGCTTCCTACGCTGAGGTTGCGGACGAAGACAGCGACAAGATTTCGCAGGAGTCGACGAGATGAGCAGCAAGTGGGTGCACGATGAAGTCTACGTCTCCGACATTGCAGGATAGAACTTTCTCTCCACGGCTGATGGGTGTTTCGTCTCTCAAATATACCCCGTTCCACCCCCTCAATCTTGGTATCCTTCAAGGAGACCACGTTGAACCCGATACCTTCTTCCGCTTCTAGAAGGTCGTGTACATACATCGCCGCCTGAGGCCGTCGCGTTGCAGCAACAGCCATAACGCCCTCTCTATGGCGTGTGGTGCGTGTGTCGTCTTGGTCCAGAATCAGTGACGTCCTGTGCAGCCTGGTCGTGAGATCTCCATGTCTCTTACCCGCCGTCATACCGTGTCGGTTTATGCTTCCATTACCCTCCCAGTGCCTTAAGGCCCAATGCAAGCATGCGTGACACGTACTCCGCGCACCGTTCCATGAACCAGTTCGTGCACTCGTTCCATCACCATATTTTCACCTCTGAGCCCCTGGCCATAACCTCGAAGCGTACCCACAATGTTCGCAATGTTGAAGAAATGGCGACGGCCTCTGCGCCTCTCCATCGACTTGGGAAATCTGGACAAAATACAACGTAGGGCGTGTGGTAGGTGTCTCCTTGTCCACACAAGATGATGCAATGCAGATGTGTGTAAGTGGATTTCTGCCCTTGAGACCGGCCTGTCGAACACTGTAGAAATGCTGTTGATGGAGACAACACGGAAGTCAACTGTGGTTTATTCTGTTCGGTACAGAAAAGTGGAAAATATAAAGGCACTGGATATATGTCATCTGAAATGTCTTAAAATGAGCTATGCATGCCGGTCATGTATTGTACATATAAAACTGTATTTACATAAAGGAATCTGTTCGAGAAATAAATCCGCAGGGTGAATGGCAAGCTTGTATGTGAAGCGGTTAGAGGAGTGCAGACTCGCCCCGTCCAGGCGGGCGGCGAGTACGGAGCGGCAGCCGAGACCAGCTCAGGAGTGGAAGGGGCCGTGGCACCATCAGACGGACAGGGCGCACGGAGAGAAGGACAGAACTGAGAACGTGTGGAACGGAAGCAAGGCAACTGGTGCACTGATCAGCGCGCACGCTAAGTGAACAAATCGCCGTCGGGTGAAAAGGCACGTGTGGACCAGCGGCGGCCCATCCCGGCTCGAACGAGAACGAACAGAACACTGCAACAACAACAACAATAACGATACGTCTCAGGAGAGGCCCCCAACCGCACGAGCGACGCCGGACCCTTCGGAGCCGACGCCGGTTTGCGAAGAGAACACTGAACAGGTGGGACACTAATGAACACACAAATGCGCACACATGCAGAGAAAAGGAAGATGAGGACGTGCCACGCCGAGCAGCCGCTCCACGTCAAGTCGCGCTCGGTACAGGGGCGGGAACTCGTGGCGTATGGCCTAGAAGGGCTGCTGCTGGGTGAACCTCCGCGAAGACATGGCCCATAGGCTGCCCGGGCACTATGAACGGTCACTGTGCGCAGCAAGAATACCTTCTGCTGACTCCCTGGCAGGTGTTAGCTGAGGCGCACCGCTTCTATTGTTCACTTTTCACTATTTCCCAAGCGCATGACCCCGCAAATATTACCAAGCGTATCGAATACACCGGTACATATTTTACACGACTGCTCTGCCCTATCTACCACTGGCACAGAGTTTGCCGCCAGCGGCAAATGAGTCGCGTCCTTACACTTAATGGGACCGCGGCACCACAAACGCGGCTGCTGCCATTCAAGCCGCGGTCGGAGATCTGTATGGACCCCAGCCGAAGCACGGTGGAAATGGGGGATTGCAGCGAGACGCGTCGTTCAGTGGAAAGCGACTGGACGGCCAGCACGCTCTGCCCCAGAGGAAGGGAGTGTGAAGATGCGCCACGGCAGAAATGGATGTTCAGGCACGACGTCGCTGCACTAGACGTAGAATGCTTCAGGCGAAGCGCCAACAAACAATAACCCCAAAACAACTGAGAGCACAAAGTGTTCAACTTCTAGAGTGGCCAAGAAACAAAGAGAAAACAACTGAAGAAGCCGAACTCGCCGGCGACATGAGCAAGGCGGCGAAGCCGTTACGGAGTGGGTTAGCAACTGAAACGAACACCAAGAACACCAACTAATGCCATCGACACGGTGATGATGAGAGTGAAGAAGAAACAGTGTGTAAAGTGAACGCAAGACTAGGATGATATGTGTTTGTGTGCATGAAGGCGCGAGGATGACAATGACGAGGAGGTGAAGGAAGCCTTTATGCCTTAGACGAGCTGCCGGGCGGCGCGAAATGAGATGCACAGTCAAAGTGGTCAGGAGTGGCAACAGCGAGAGACAGACGCGGTACGGACAGGAAGGCATGCGGAACAGAAGTATGATGCAGTGCCCTCCGGAAAGATCTGCGCAGCAAAGACGAAGGATGGACGGGGACCTTGACAGCGTCGGTTGAGTGGTGCTCAGATGCTCAGCTGAAGAGCAGCTACGTCGCGACAGACGCGGTCGTACAGCGTCTGACCAACGCCGCAGGCTCGAGGCGAGCCAGCTCCAGATGAGCGCTCGCTGGTCGAGCTGCAGTAGCCGGAGGTCGACTCTCCACCGCGCTCGGCTGCCGGACACATCGCCAGATTGTCCCAGAGCGTCGACACAGGAATTGCCTGAAGTACCTATTCATTACACGAGCTAGTAATGTGAAACAAGCGCAAATGGAAATCAGTCGCACTAAGGCAGCGGTCTAACATGCTTTTGAAGGAAAATAAATTGCTAATAACTACGACCGATTCGCTCAGCAAGTAATCAGAGGCCGCTTTGAGAGAGAAATAACGAGCTCGACACTTTGACTTAGCTTCAAGAGGGACGAATTTGAGTGAACCACGTCTGGTTATAAACTTCTTCAAAACGCAGAGCTCATTTATCTTCAAGCCACAGCGACCTGACGAAATTTGTCGCTGTACGCAAATGACTGAAGTGCAAAAAGAGTATTACGGGTCAATGGTGAAAGCATATGACCGAATACAAAGCCCTGCCCTCGTAAAAGATAATCTCCTTGTGAAACATTGCTGTAGTTTTTAGCTCCGTTATGTTGATTTTTTTTGACGGGCTGAAAATAACAGTGCCGCTTTCAAGGAGGTTTTTATTCACCGACAAGCTGAGTTTTCCCCTCATCTGACAAGGATTGTAAACAGCTCTCTCCCCGTACATACTACCTGTTCAAAGTCTTAAGGACAAAAGATTCCACCACTCTCATAAAGGCCTGTAAAACCTATATTCGACCTCTCGTGGAATACGGAACTACCGTTTTTAGCCCAACGCTCAAAAAATACATAAATCTCCTTGAGAGTGTACAGAACAATTTCACCAGAAAACTTGTTATGAGATGTAGTGGGCTCGAATACCGACCGCTTTATTCCTAGCAGTGTTGACAGGCGCGTGGTGTTAAAACTGCACTCTCTTCATAGTAGAAGGATCAAAAATGATCTGGTTATGGCTTTCAAAATTCTGGCTGGTATGACCCCACTCAAGCCTGAACGTTTCTTCAAATTTTTCTCATCTCCCACAAAAATTACTCTAGATGTAGGGTCAGGTCGGCGTTCTCCTGCCAGATGGTTGTCCCTTTGTTGGCACCATTGGTGGCCAAAGGCGGACTGCTCTTTACTCTCAAATCTTTCGTAAAATAAGTTGCCCTGACGTTACCACCTTCTACTTGATCCGTCTTGCTCTTATCTTAATATCATTCGTTCGTGTGTTTTTCACTGCTTTTTTAGACGTTCCTGTGTTTCATGGTTGTTGTTTTTTTTTTTGCTCAAAACATTTGAATGTTGTGACCGGTCCTTTGGCGTTTCTAGTAGCCAGAGCCGTGAATAAATTGAACATGACCTTGGTAGCATTTGCAGCGATTTGTTCGCAGCGTTAATCGAAGTCGAGACTTCTGATTATAATAAAACCTAGGTTGCGGATTCGTTCCACATTCTCAAGCTGATGTTTCTTGGACCCAGATAAAGTGCATAGCTCGGCTTAGACAAAGGGAGTTCCGTTTTAGCGAGCATTGGTGGACCTCATTCAGCGCCACTTGAAGAGTATCGCAATCAGGGAGAAAGGAAATGATCGTCACCGTTTTTAGATCACCAGGGAAGGTACAACAGTTAACATCCATCGACCTTATTAAAGTTGGAAAAGCATATATGTTGGAGAGCACGGTTAACATGTTCCACCCAGAGTTGCGCCACTGACAGCCATCCTAGTGAAGGATAAGCTATCCTTATCACGTACTCTAACACTTCTATCAGGAAGAAACTCCTTATTCCAAGAGATTGTTCGTGGATGTACCCCAACCACGTTAAGCTTATGGTTAGTGACCAGCTTGGTATAAGACACTTACTGAAGTTATTCTCTCTCTCCAAACAATGAGGGCTAGGTGTGCAGCTAGTACTGAAGACCCCACGCTGGTATACTTCTCATGGGCCGCAATGAGAAGAAAATTGCATTGCGCGCTAGGGAGGAGCTAGCCAATATCCGACCTGTCCGGAAGCTGTTCACAGATCTTTCCAACAACACTACCATGTTACAACGCAGCGAACTCTCCACAAATGAGGTGCCTAAAAGGTTTCCGTGATCACAAAGTGTTTCTTTCAACATGAATGCTCTTAAGTTTGCCTTAAAATGCAAAACAGCTGATTGTCTCCGACGTGCAGCGAATGCCTGGCGCCACATAAGAAAAACACCAGAACCGCTCAGGTTCAGAGAAAGCAAAGGTGCTTCATTTTAGCTGAGAAGGCACGAGCGTCTAGATATAAACAAGGTGCACATCTTGCTAGGACACAACGCCCAACTTTTGAAGGCCTCCTCAGGCCTGCAGCAAAGCGGGACGCGAACAAGTGGGGAGGACGAGGGAGGAGGAGCTTTGACATTAGTTGGGCTAATGGGCCCTACCTCCGTTTTGCTCAGCTGCATTGATAATGGCGATAAAGGGTAATGACATCTACACTCGCGAGGCAATACTGCACAGACACTTCAGCATAGACTTCCAATGGGCACGTATAGCGCAGTCGGAGGAGGTGCCGGGTGCACCCGATAGCAGGTTCCTGGTTCGGATTCCCCGCTCAGGCCAACCAAGCCTTCCACCCCTCCGTGCTCGGTGATTTGGTTTCGGACTTGCATGGGAAAGATAAGACACTAATTGTCCGTCCGTAAGTTATTGTATGGCCAAATACGCATTCCAATTACTTCCATGACATCCCGTAGAAGTAGAATGTGTGGCGCATCCCAAAAGAGACTGAGTAACGCCGTCTTTTAGCCTTCATACTTCCAGTGATTCGAGACCGTCAGCGGCAGTGGCACATGGAGCGTATGCTTAGGGACTCGTTGGTATTTGAACAGTTTCGTGGCATGAGGGTACTTTCTCGGATACTAAACGCCGTCGTGATCACTCACATTCCTCGGTGGCGACTAAGCCTTGATGTCCTCCCCGCCCCACTCCCGGGCGCGGAGGAGAGGAGAGATGGAAAAAAAGGAAGCGACTGATAGCCCCCCCCCCCTCCTCCTCCTCGGCAACACTGGCCAAATGAGCAAGAGTGGAAGTTGAATAAGCTCAGATTCGGACGGAGATTTCATGTAGAGAGTGCAGCGGGCTCTAATACTGCGTTGGATGTTACTGCGAAAACCAACTGAAAGAACCTGTCGAGTTTTTTCTAAACTGGAAACGGTGCCGAATTTCTTTATTTCGCACCCTCTGCTAGGCAGCTTTGAGCTGTGCGCGAACACATCTCGACCCAAACCATAGCATTCTCAGTGTATAGAGCGGCGGGGACACTTCACATAACAAGTCCGCTGAAATTGAAGGCCATAACCCACCGATCCACCGCGGATCCTGCCACAAGCGGCATTGTCTCGGCATAGAAGTTCATGATTCTCGTAGATCGACCGTGGCCAACGGCTGAATCCTTCAAACGACTGAGATGAGCCAGACAGCAGGGGAGTGGCAGCGGCACCTTCCCCGTCGGCGGTGTGCTGTTGAGAGCGATACTGCGGTAAAGCTTGAGTGAAAGCCTGAGCACTTAGCGGAGCCTGAAATACTCACATGAGCTCGCCTTCAAGAAATCGGGTAGAATTTGATGTTAACACTAGCGGCTATCAAATTTTATTAGTGCATTTATGAAGCACAAAATTCGAAAGGAACTAGCGAGACACAGCCAAGAGTCTATACGACAATCCAGAGCTGTTTCACACATCATGATTCGCTACAAAGATGAGGCAAAAATAGGGTCAACCCCTCAACACGAAGCTTCTCGAAATTTTCGCAGAAGTCAGCGCAAAAAAAGCAAAATTCTCGGACGTTAGGCGAATGCAGGCTTTAGGCAGCTGACTTGAAGACGGCTGTAGCGAGATCGACTCACCATTTGTCGTGTACGGCCTCTTGCGAGAGGATGGTTGGCATCCATGGGGAAATTTGAGTGCCAGTAACCGGCACTGAATACATTCTGCCTTCGTTGCTGTTGTACAACCATAGGCGAAGGAGGAATCGGAAGAGGGTTCCGCACAAGGTGCTGTTGTGACCATTCCTGTTGATTCGCGGGTGCGAACTGCTGATTCGGCAAAGCATTTCCCTGAAAGCACGCAATTATGACGCGGTCTCGCAAGCCACTCGAGGAATACGATGCCGCTTAGAGTTCGCGCGCGAAATCTTAGCTTTGTACATACATAGTTTACCTGGGCAACTTTACCGCCTAATGAAAGAAAAGCGGAAAATTACTCGAAAGGCAGAACGTGAAAAGGACTGGAACAGATGGTTTTCATGGGGTTCTACCCTAGGGGCCAACCAGTGGGTTCACAACCAAACGAGCTGCAAGCTGAAGTCTTCGTTATGGACAACAACGAAAAGTCCTACGGTTCGTTTCTTGCTACGCTGGGAGGTGGTAATCGCGGCGCAGCACTAAGAATCGAGTCGGTCAATGTGAATGTTCTCGGCGATGTTGTGACGACCACGTGCGCCAATCGAATTTAGATCTCGTTCGTGTCCAGATCAAGCAAAGGTTCCGCTCCCTTGGCTGGTGGAGAGGACCTACTTGTGAAGAACGAACCACTGACTTCTACATCTACTAACCAGGTCAGGACAATGTATGGCTAAACACCGTTTCAAACTTTCTCCATTTCAGCGCCACCATGCAAAAATAAAATGTGCTGAACACAAAAAATTCTGCATCCCTTTCCTCAGTCGATCTGGCCATAACTGGAAACTTTTCTGTTTCAGTGGTATAAAAGCGTTTGTTGAACAGTGATCCGCGTCCCTTCTACAAAACTAGATACGTGGAAGCGTGCTGCGCAACTACATGTTGCAAAGGATTTCAAAAACGGCGTCTACACCCATTGTCCTCCACCAGATTAGCATCGTAACATGTCTGAACACACTGTGAGGACATTACGTTTTTTCCTGTTTTTCTACATTAAAAACTCTTACGAACATGCGACGACGCTGTCTGCCAAAGTACTACGGGACCAGCCAGCTGTAAGAACTGCGGATCAGCGAACGAAAATTGACCTTCTAAACTTCGGGTGCATGTCGGAATTGGCCCAACAGGGTTATGATCACAATCTGTAGATCGACCAGGAAATCAGAGTAGGCGGGATTTAACCCTAGAGAACCAGGACTGCGTGAAGAAAAAGCCTGTGCACTCCATGGTTTCATCTGAGCTAATTCTCCTATGACCTCCGCTGCATTCTTTGGGGCAAACACTCGATAAGTACCAAACTTCATGCAAAGAACAACGACTCAGGAGTAACTGTGCTAGATGGAATAAATCTTCGCTACCTTCCGAGGGACCTTAAGACTACCCTGAGCAGACGTAGGTGACACTTTTTTCACGTTCTTCTTCTCTGTACCCTTGCCAGAACTTCTTGAGCTCGCATCTTGCGAACGCAATCTGACTTCGTAGGTGAACGAAACCTGGTTCCGCCGTGGATTCAACCTGCTCCCCGTGTAAACTCGTCCCTTACAGACTCCCCTCGGAAAATTGCAGAAATGGTGCTTGTGGAAACGCCGAGCACCTACCATCCGATGCTGCTGTTGATGATGATACGTCACTTTGTCCGGAGGCGCGTTATTCGATTTGATGCTCAGTTTCCCATTCTCACGTTGGGCAATATCCTGTGCAAACACAAATCACCGCATATTCTGGTCGAAATTGATTCGACGCGTACCTTGAAATGACAGATCTCGCACTTTCCGGAATGCGGCAGTCCGACTCGTTGACGACGAACGTCCGCCGGTCGAATCGCCTTTCTGGCCAGTCGTTTCCATTGTTGAACATGTTGCTTCTGCATAGGAGTGAAGGCCTGCAATACGGAAAACTCTGGGGATTTCAAAGCGCTCTTGAGGTGACGCAAGCACCTCTCGCAGGATTAGCACCAAATTAGCATACACTAGCTTAAGTGAAGCTGCTTCCCCAATCTGGACACTGAGTACCCTTCAGGACGCTTAAAGACAAGCAATTTATGCAGCTGATAGTGCCTGGGACAATTTCTTGCAAAACGCGCAAAGTGCAATGTAGTTGCTCTTCGCGCATATACACAAGCGTTCAGAAAGGGTGATAGAGAAAAGATCTAAAGAACCAGTAGAACCATGCAAGTACGACTGCATAAGTTAGGCTCTCAACGGGAAGTCATCACCAACGAATCACGACATGGACCTGCCCTACAATAGCTCCTCTGAGTACTTCTCCATAACGAACACAATACGCGAACTCACTTGGTGGGACAGTGTCTGAAAACTACCACCGCAGCACCTTAATGGAATGGTTGCCCTCAAGTTATTGCTGTATAGAATTTAAACAGCTCCAATGGCATGGGGTAAGCGAGGAACGTGAAACCTACTCCAAAGGATCAATTAGCTACGATGTCTATCCTTCCACGTTTTATTCTCCTCTGTTTTGGCCTTTCCTTAGTATTCATGAGGTTTACTTCTGCTGTTTTAATTAGTACAGAAAATTGTAGAGCAAAGAAAATGTAGTTTAAATTGGATATGACGAATAATATTCCTAGGAAGTCTCTAGACCTCCTCTAAAGTTTTAACGGGTAGTGACTACGGTGTACATCCCAAATCGAGGTACTTGGTTCTCGTTGCCCCAGGCCAACAGATCCATGTCGCTCCATGCCGGTGAATTGCCACCAGTTTTGTCTGGGAAGAATAAGGCAGCACTGACTCTCCCATCGGCTGGCTACCGCTTTTCATTGTAATGACCAAATACGCGCACTCAAATTGCCTCCACGATATCCACTGCAGAGTGCTTGACGCATCGAAACAGTAGCTAAATCACGCCGACCCTCTTCCCCACCCTCAATCGTACACTCCGTAAACAAAGAGGTTTGCGGGGCTACTCGCCTTGTCAGAGCGGCTCGAGCGTGGCGTGGTAGATACCAGACGGGGGAGCTGCTCTGTTCTGTGCTTGCCCGGAGAGCACCAAAGTGAGGAGACGCACAAGTATTCAACCCTATGCTGGTCGTTTCATCACTACACCGTTATTAGTAATCACCTGTAACAGCCGGACGCAAAGTTCTCGTCATCGGTTCTTTGACAACGGATACGACCTGAGGAGTAACATGGACAAAACATGGAAACTGATGAACGTTTTCTAGAAAGATTCATGGCGACCATTCGGAGACTCCCACGGATGGGGTACTAGTGTTGAAGGGGTCGAGATAACCAACATGAATCTCCACTGAGTGCTATACGGGCGGCTCCTGCCGACTGCGCCCCATGGTACTCACACTGCTAACGAATTAGGCTCCTCAACTGCTCTTAAATGCACGCTACACAAAAATACGCCTGCAATCAAAAGGCAACATTGCAATGCGCCCTTCTTCGGCGAGTAATCCATGGTTTGTAGAAAGAATAAGCTAGGTGCACTCCTAACCCAGGGGGCCACCGCAATGAAAGGGTGGAGGACACGTTCGAACTGGCAGTCCTGAGGAAAGAAGTTGTTGCTAGCTGTTGCAGAGAGAGTTGCGCTTCTGAAGGAAAGGTAATCTTACACCTTCGATTCCCTTATATCTAATCCTAGGGATTTGCAAGCTGAAATGTGACCGTCATTTTTTGCCACACCAAAACACGCAGATTATCGGAATAGACACCCGGAGCGTGGTAGCGCAGCCGGGTGGAGGTTGTCGCGTCTCCTAATAGTAAGCGATTTTTTGGGCGCGTGGTGGCGCCTCCAGAGGCGTCGTTTGCCGCGTGCAAATCAAATCGATATTCCTGGTTCGTACCCGGCTCCATTCAACCATGAATACCACCACTTCGGTATCGGAGAACTGGTAACAGGCTTGTCTTACAAGGGTAAAAAGCTGACCTGATCATCAGCTAGCCACTGCACGTCATTTGAATTTATTGTATAGAGCACTGCACATTGTAGTGACTTCAGCGATATCAAGTAAAGTAGAATGTGTGCGCTATAGTTGTGCTTATTCGACTATTCGAATAATTCGATCGAATTACTCCATTAACTCCTGGTTTTCGAATACTTGAAACTTCCTGATTTTCGATTTTCGTTCGAAGTCGAATATTGGAAAACAATGAAGTTTCGAATTCGAATAATATAATATAATATATATAATAAATTATTCGAATATTTTTCGAATAGTCAAATAAGCACACCTATAGTGTGCGCATCCTACGGGATTGCATAATGTCGTCATTTCATCCTCTTATGGACACAGAGGTGCAAAACTGTCACTTGAAAGGACATGCCCAGTACACATCAACGACTTCGCCAATTGCACCTCTGCACGGGAGTTTTTAGTAAAAGGTGAAGATTTTCTCGGTTAAGCGCAAAGAAACAAGAGATACTAACCCCGCCGAGCACACATGTCCAGCTAGAAATGTTATGCTTCAACGGACAAGTAACGACAACAGCTTCAAAGTCTCCTACCTCGTTGCTACTCAATCGATCGAAAACAGTGAACAGCATCAGGAGATATTCGTACTCGACATCCATGGGTTGCCGACCCGACACAAACACAGCCCGCTGGATCTCGCCAAGCAGGTTAAAAATCAGACCAGGCACATTCTGAAAGGAGGAATTGAGCAACTGCAGCACTTCGACTTCCAAACGAGGACACTCACCCGGTCGCTTATGTAGGACATGCACACGAAACCATCGACACTTTCGGGACTCTCGCCGGGTGCCGGTGAGTAAGGAATCATCGGAGTAGTTATCATCTGACGCAGAGTTGCAATAGCACAACGGAGACACCGTTGCGGATGAGACAGTGAAAGTCTCTGAAAGGAGGAGTCATGAGAATGGCTGACACGCACCAGCGGGCGGCAGTCTGATGCTAGTAAGCACACTACCTCATGCATTGAGCGGAGATCAGCAGCCCGACTGCACAACTTCTGGATCGACTGCAATATCTTGGTACGTGCGCCTTTCGTCACATTTCGTCGTTCAAGTTCGATCTCGTCGAGTGCCATCATCTCTTCGTAGCTGAGCTCGGCGAACATGGCCGTATATTTGTGCAATCGAAGCGACTTCAGCCACGCCGGCACATCTGAAAATTGAGTTTTTCAGTGTTTTTTTAGAGAGGGTGGGGCTAGTATACATGAGTTTTGTCCTTGCAGCTCTGCTCAAACAGGTGAAGTAAAACCGAAAACGAAGCCTCCGACTGGAACTGAGGAAGAAACTGCGATGCCCTTACCTTTTGAGAAAGAAGGGCAATAACACAACATTCACTATTTGCCTCTTCATAGAACCACCTGCTCACTAGTTAAGCACAACATGAACGCTATAAAAGGCGACGAGATTCTCACAGCACCACAAGAATTCACGCGTAGTAGAACTGATCGGCTCAGTTCCACACCAAGAGTAGCAAAACACTACAATCTCCAAGGATTCTACAGCGCTCATGCTGAAAGGATAGCCCTTCGACGTGACATGGCCGCAGCCATCAAGATTCATACACAATCAGACTACAAGAAAATAGAGGAGCGAGCGGTGGCGATTTCCTTTTCGTTCTGCTGAAATAACATCCCTAAAACCTTAAAACTGAACAATGTGCATGGTAGCGTAGTCGGACGCTTGCTGTCACGTGCACCACGCCCCGAGTCAAGGCTCTCTTAGTCGGACACCGCCAAATTCCTACCACACTTGTATCGGAAGCACGAAACACTGATTTCTCCACCAGAGGATTACGTATGCTACAGCATAGGTCAATACGCATTCAAATCGCCCCAAGACATCTCGTAGAAGTGGAGTGCTAGACGCGTCCCACTGAGTTATCCGACGTCCTATACCTTTAGATCAGGAATCCACTAAGCGCCTCTTGTTTTGTAAAAACGTTGCGTTCTCCAGTCTTCCTGATAGAACGGTTTACATAGAAAGAAGAACGGATTTAAATCGACTCCATCCGAAGAGAGAATTCTGGAGCGACTCCGCTCAAAAAGCGCACAATCACCAAAACATTTTGGGTCCAAAAGCTGCAACATGGGGTCATTCCCTATAATTTTTTACTGACCAACAACTTGCTTGCAATGATTATTCAGCTGAGCCAAGAAGATTAACGAAGAAGTACTGTTTGTTTCAGCTGCCTAACACACGCGGACCTTCACCATCTCTACTCTCCCCGTTTCTAACTCCGATATTGAAACAGCCGCTGACAGGCTACATTCTCTTCATATTCAGCTTTGTGAACACCATTGCTTATGAAGCAGTTCATCGTTTCTCGAGGACTACCGGGTCAACTCAATGCCGAAGCTTCTGCCACTTCACGGAGGAACTGAAACCTCAATAGGCAACGCTTCCCCGCTTTCCAGCAATGGATGTGTACGCTCTACCTCGCAGAAACACATCAAGGTGTACAGGGCACGCCAAAACGAATTTTGCACGAATCTTCCGCCTATGATTTCTACGAAACATTCGGCGCCACGCGCTCCACTATTCACCCGTATATTGCGCGATCTCCCTTCATGTTGACATAGCCTACAGCTCGATGACTCGTTAAATAGTGGTTAGTCCTCACACCTACGGAACCATGATCATCCCACTGCCCAAAGCTTGACATCGGAGGAAGGGATATCTAGTAAACGTATTCGACACGCTTTACATACCATCACCATTAAGGGATTTCACTATTTTTTTCCTACTGCGCCAGAAAATGAATATTATTTATTTATTTATTTGGCACAATACCCAAGAAATGTTTCAATGTGAAAACAGTGTAACGCGGAGAGTTAGGAGGGAGTGGTGAGAAAACGCAAGGACCGAACAAAGCAGCATCATAACACTCGCAGTAGGTATCTCTTGCAGTGCCGCCAAAATAAGAAACTCGTTGGAGAACGAACACAAAACGAGTTGACCTTTTCGAAAGTGGTGACACTGGAGCTGCACAGTGACACAGTATCCTTTGATAGAAAGTTGTTTGCAACCAAAAAACGCCCAGTGTTCGAAAAGGTCTTGGATATTGGACAACATCTGCAGAAGCTCACTAATTGAAAAAAATGTGAGAACACTTACTTGCTGACAGAATCATGGTTAGGTCTTGACGCAGACCACAATGTGCTTTAATTCAAAAGAAACTGGGCAAATCTGGACACGATACCAAGGAACCCCAAGGGACTGACAACAGAACGCCACTGCAGCACCGACTCTTGCGTCGAATTCCGCACTGAGGTGCTCCACAGCAGGTAAGAGTTACTCCTCCTGTCGGCATGGGCGAAATCACTTCGTTCAACACATTTATATTCCGAAGGATGCCCCTGGATGAGCAGACTTGCAAGCACAAGAGGCGGACCTGTTCTGGAGTAACGCCGCAGTAGGCTACATGAAAGGTGCCCTAAAATTTGACCTCGTTTTTCAAATAAACTGCACTTTAAGACAAACTCTGCCCTTTTCTGGAAAAGGCCAGTCCTCTGAACCCAAACTTCTTCAAACAAAGGGACGCTTTCAAGGTGTGAGAAAAAACTCGTTTTCACATTGCACTTCTGGCAAGACAAGCGCAAGTGAGCGACGGCGCGCTGCATAGGTGTTTGAGTCAGCGATAGCACAATCGATCGCTCAGCATATCTAAAACCACTGATCCCGCGATCACGACAGAACATCAGACTACATAAGTGATCAGAGGTAAGGGCTCTATGAAGGGAGGAGAGTTGATACTACAAAGCTACAGAGCACTCCAGCTCGCAGCGCATTGCAGCAAGCTCACTCTGCAACGACGTTCTGAACTCCCTGGCGAAACGGCTCGAGTACGGCCTCATCAAGTTTATTGTGGCCAAATCAGGGCGGGTGAAGTGCTGCAGCGCTTTTACGACCAGACGGAGACGACGTGACCATGCGCCACGCTGATAGCCGCTCCGTATGCAAACAGCGACCGGAATCATTCCGGTGATCTCCGCGATAACCGGCAAATTACAGCGCGGCTACTAGTGCACCGCTAGGGAGCGTGGGAAGTTCATCTGGCTGTCACGATGCAGCTGCCGAACAAACACAGTAGCCGCGAACGACCCCACTCAAAGGAATGACAGTAAATACTCGCCGAAGAGGGCGCCACATATACGAATGGCCAGATCTTTAGCAGGCTTTAGTAGGAAGCGCATCTGTGATAGCCTCCCAGCAACATTCAATGCTCCACCTGTTCAACGACGCCTACAGCAAAGTGGCCAAATTCAAATGTCATTACGGATATAGAGTGGATCTGAGCAATACTGCTCCGTAGTGTTCCCTCGTGTCCTAGCTAAAAGTTCAGGCTGTGTCAAATTGCCTTTTTTACACGCCTACAGATGACGGATTGTTGCGTAATTATGGGACACCTAAAGGTCTATTCTTGAAATCCACCATGTCTGCAACTGTTCCTGTTCGTTTAAGCCAAATGAGGGGCAAGTCCTTTCTTTTCTCTAAGTATAAAGAATGCTAAATACTAATAACCCTCATTCTCATACAATCCATTTTCTTCACCGAGGCCTTTTTGCAACCATCTAAAGGTTGACCCCACCACTGCCCACTCTCTTGCACTCCTCGTGGATGATGTACCGATAGGCACAGTTGGAAGGCGCTCGTAAACCCTGCGCTCGACGACATACGGTAATTAATTACATGCGCATCATGAGCGGCAGACAGCGCATCCGTAAGAACCATTTCCCCTGTCCTTATCTTCCCTAATCCGCGCGATCTGCCTATTCGTGCACCACTTTAAACTAGCAGAGACGGCAGAACAGATGCAACTGCACGCTTCGCGCAAAAGGGCACTGTGCAACTGCTCTAGGAACTATTTATCTGGAATCTGCTGTGATAGAACTCAACACACTGCATCGATAAAACCAAAAGAACACTAGAAAAAGTACTTGAGTAAAAATCTGAACCAGCACGCCCATTTCTATGATTAAACAGTGTAGGCGCTTAGAGTAGCACTAATCGTTCCGCGTACACACAGTTTTGCGTATTCTATCTCAATATATAAGGTATTGGGGACGGGGATTCCCCAGCGTGCGGCGGATACTTCCATCCGTATCAGTTCGCGCTCCCGTCCCTTCGATCGACCTCGTTGTTTGTGCAAACATACAATACTCAAGCGCCGCAGTCGCACTAGCAATCGCCGAATCATTTCCTTCGTGGGAAAGGAGTTCTATGCGGGAATTCGAAAGCAGGCAAACGATCACTTTGCAGGCCGAACGGAATTCATCCATGCATGATGGCTTGGAACTCCATCTAGAAATCCACCCAACGAGAGAAACAGCGATTTAAACAGACGTTTTCCCCAACTATCCAAAGGTGGGGGGGGGGGGTGGAGGGAGGGAGCGGTTATTGGACAATTTGGGCGCCCAGCAGTTTATTCGCACTATTCACAGTACTGGCAGTTCCCATTTCACTAACACCTTCATCTGGCCTGAAATCCCTGGTTAGTAACGAGGGTCTGCACCATAGCTCCATTCTCCAAAATATGTTGTGCTTTAACAGTACAAATGTTTGGAACGAAAACCACGCTTTAAAACGCCCAACTGCGTTAGCAATCCTAACTAAAATTCACAAACATTTCAACATATTTTCCACCAAAATGAAACAATTAAGACGTACAAATGCGCTAGCACTGTAAAGTAAGGCCTAGGAACACACTGGGGAAAGGGCAAAAACAGGAACACAAAAGTCGATTATTTCCAAGGTAACCGTCCTATAGGAGAAACCCACCAAAGTCAATTATAGCAGACTGGCGGGTTGCTTCGACAACAACTTTTTATGTGGACACATTTCGGTCATCCGAGCAGAGGAAGGTCCCACTGTGCATCTCGCAACAATGATACACACCACAATCGTCACACACCCCCTTCTCTAAACGCCCTTCTCCAAAGTGGACTGGTTAATGGACGGCGTTTATTCTTTTACGCGAAATGCACAGCGATTAACCACCTTATGCGTGAAGTATGAACAGAGTCTGAGCACGACATTGTGAGAGAAACAAACGGAAGTAAAACCTGACGCACCTCGCATTCCAGGCTTCATCAAATCCAAGGCGGGTGGAGTGAGCGGAGGCGAGCATGATTTTGACGAAAGAGCGCCGTCTAGCGACATCTTCCGCTGCGGCGTTGACGACGTAACATATCCTCCCGTGAGTGGTTTCTCATTTAGTTTGGAATAAATGCCATTAGTCGCTGGCCAACTGGCAGCGCCAATCTAAAAAGGCAAGTATTAGAAGACTGGTGATCGAACTGCTCAGAACCCGCAACATGTGAACACCACAATCCCTTCGGCCGCTATGTCGCACGTCAATCTTCATTACCAAGACGGCAACGTGATAGCAGTGTTGTATAAAATGACGAGTTTGAAGGCTACACGAGACTTTTAACCCTGCCACATATAGTAGTAGAATATCTGTGCTGATGTAAATGACTGGCATAAAAACGGTGTTTCCAAATTACTAAAGCTGATACGGAAGTGCACAAATCGATATGCTAATCAAACGTCAGACACTACAACTAATGGCCGAAAGTAGCATCGCAGCACAAGAGCTAATGTCGAAGACGTTAAAGGCAAATCAAACAACTCTCGGTTCACATCGAAATGGATCAAGGTGCTGATGAGCTCCTGCTCAGAAGAAATGAATAAGTATGGGAACACTCAAAGTCCGAGTGAAGCTAGGAACACCTTGCATAAGAGAAATAACTTGAACGACCTAGACTCGAAGGAGCAATATGGCAGCGCTCTGCTGAGCGATTACATACAAGTGGACCTGCAGCGGCAAAATGCATGGAATGCACTAATTGCGGTTTTAATTGCACTACAAAAAAGCTTGTAATTCTTCATTCGCCCTCTACTTCCCTTCCGCTGTAACACATTACAACTCGCTACGAGCAGTAAGGGCTCGTGTAGCGCAGTCGGAGGAGACGGCCTCCGCATGCATCCCGAGGTGATTCATGATTCGACGGTTCCTGCCCAGGTTAACCATCTTTACATCCCTCCGAGGTAGACGAACTGATATCAGATTTATCCGCGAAGCACAGAACCCCAGATTGCCTATCGACTGGCCACCACAAGTCATATTGTGCAGGCCAAATACGAATTCATTGAATCCACCATCCATCCTAGAAGTGGAATGGGTGGCTCATCCTAAAGAAAGGCTAAATGACGCCTCACCTTATACTTTTACTAGCCGTTACGCTCGTTAAAATGCGAGTAATGGTCTAGCTCAATCTATGTTATCAACCCCTTCTTGTTGAACCGCGTGGTACACCTTAGAAAAGAAATTTCCTCCTGTCGGATGGAACCTTATTCACAGTTACATTTAAGGCGGCCACTACGAGGCACCAACTAAGCGCGGGGGTCAAGCGTTCTAACCCCGCGTCCCCCTGGAGTGACCACTGGTATTTTCGCTTTTTATCAATCACCTTCCAAAGTAATACAGGGCAACAACTGGGTACAAGTCTCACACTCCACTCTACTTAGCCAATATTCAGGATTGCGAGCAGCTTCCCTCATGGGAATTAAACATCACTTAGGTTGTCGCGACCGACCGCTCTCTGTATAGACGATGACACCAGCACTTTACTAGGGGAGTCGTTAAATAGGAATCACCACCCACCACTAAATCCGCAATAATGACAAAGTTTTCGAGCTTTTTGAGCTAGTGGTCCAGTTGCTGTTATTTGACATGATCTTAGGTCCTCGTTAGTTCCGTTAGACTTCCGAAAACCGTTCAGAATGGACTCATTCAATTTATGGCTGTCAAAATACCATGAACCGTGTCGCAAAAGATGTACGGAAATAGGCTTTCCTGCGAAGCTTCGCTGCCTCAAGATTCATTTCTTCGAGCTCCATTTCTACACGATATATGGTCCAATTTTACCCAGCTCAAGCCTGAAGCGCCTGTTTGGCTTTGGCGCGATCCGACACTAAAATCGATCCGTGACATGCACGACGTCACGCCCTCTACCGACTGCGCCACTGTCTGGTTAACGCGATCTGGATAGAAGACAGGTAGTTATCCCATATTTCCAATCGTCAACCAACGCTAGTGTAGAAAAAAAATGGGCCTATCGTATACCTGAAGTCAACGAAAGGTGGAAGACTTACATTGGCGGACTGGTCAGCCGGTGGAAGACTATTGAGAAAGGCGCCGAAAGGCGACATGTTGAGGTCAGCAAAGCACCCCGTGGACGGCGAAAGCGGTTGCATCACTTGCTCATCTGCAATAGATTCGTATAGTACAAATCTGAATAAAACATGGTGAACCGATGTGTGGGAAGGCGATGAGCAGACAGGAGAGCACGAACAGACATCGATACGTGACTGGCGATCTACGATGTTTTTGGAAACAGACAGAAGCACGAAGACAGCATAATCCAGCACGACACGCCCATTCGGAATATGATGGCGACCATAAAACAGCGATTCTTCACCGTGCGCTTTCAATTGGGGGCCAAAGTGAGCAGCGAGAGGTCGTGAGCACGGTCTCTATCACAGGTCAGATCGGCGAGCGACCGGCAGCCATCAATGACCGACGGTGCCAATAGAAAGCCACCGCACCTCCTCGCCTGCTTATCAGAGGATATTGCCGAACCCACAGCCCCTTTGTGGACGCACAGGGAACGCCCACGGAATGAGATACGGACACCTGCAGCCGACTTCTGCACAACACGACTGCGTTCGGCAGCAATGTTAGTGGGCCTCAGGACGATACCTCAAGCATCAATGACCACAATTCATCAATCAAGTTCAATTATCCCAATGCAAAGAAAATGGACACCACACTCAGATGTTCGGCGTCTAAAAGGGAGCAGTACGAGAAGTCATAGATTAGCGGAGGTGGTTGCCTCTATTTCGATGGTGGAGAATTTAGTCTTCATTGGGATATGTGATAGGCAGACAGTGCTACAGCTCGGTACACGACAAAAAATCAACGGTAGGAGTATAAGGGGGCCTCATATGACTGCTTGTCATCTTTTAACGTGCAAACAGCTCCTACAGCTACAGCTACTGACGAAGCAGTCGGCTTAGGTTTTATTTCGGTGTCTCCCAGGACACTGGACAGAGTATGACCACCGACGATCATGGTCATAACATGATGTTTCGTGAGATTCTACTTGTCTCTCAACTCTGTTCCATCTCATCGCGCTTCCTTAGAATGCAAGTTCTATCCAGGTTAATGCAGACGGCTTCCTGCTTTGCTCAACGAGCACTCTTTATATAGGTCACTAGAATAGCATGCTCGTGCATACCGATCTATCAGACTCCCTGGAGGCTTGAGGTCTTAGCCACGAAGCTTGCGCTGTCATCGGAACTCTAGCACACCAATCTCTACCCTTTCACCTTATTCGTTACACATTCCAAGGGTAAATCCAGAAGGAATACCAACGTTTTGAGTTAGACGCCTTGAAATAACTTCTAACCCAAAGCGACAAAACTTTCCGATTACTCTAACAAAGATTTTCAACTTACTTTGATTCTGTCGAGTTAACCAATAATTTCAACAGGCTGTCATTGCAAACACATTAATGGGTGCATGATTGAGTTGATTTCTGGGGTAGGAGTCGAGAGTGATAATCTCTATGGAACAGCCGTACGCGTTACTGGAGTCGTGTTATTAAAAGTCATGGTGTTTGAAGTACTTCAGCGTCACGAGGCCGATAGGCGCAAACTTCTCCAGTTAGAAGTTCAAAAACCATGTTACTGGTTTTTAAATCAACCTTGGGCCAGATTCACCAACCGCTTACCGCCCTATAACGAGGAAAATACCGCGAGACCTGATGCTGAATGAATATAATATCACGGGGTTTCGCGGTATTTTCACCGTTAGAAAGCGGTAAGCGGTTGATGAATCCGGCCCCTTAAGTGATTGCAGTAAGTGTTCGATGACAGAGCATCATGCGGCCTTATCTCCTCATACCACCCGAATTGTTTTTCTGCCCATAGGCCGGAAAGCGTGGGTAAGTCGCATGGTCGGGGATGCTGCAAAGATAAGACCTCGAACAGTTGTTAAACTCTGGACGAAGAAGTGGTCGAATGCTTAGCCAAGTTTTTTTTTTGCAAACCAACTCATGGCACCGAAGTACTTCTCAGAGGAACACAAATATTATGGTGATATTTACGATGTCAGAAGGAGGTCTAGGGACACACAAAGGCTTTTACAAGCCAACTTCATACATAAAATGAACAGAAGATTATGAAAGTTGGTTACCTTCAGAACATTTTGTACACTGCCTTTGAGAGGAAAGACTACCAATGTCGAGCAAACAAGCCCCACCTATCCACAAATCCGTAATCATCTACTCGGGCTAGCCGATGCAGCGTGGCATCATGGTACCATTTACAAACGAAACGGCGCGAGCGAAGGGAAGCAAAGTTCGTCGTGACCTTAGAATGCGACTTCGCTTTCAAAGAGTACAGTGTGAATCCCGCAGCCGCACAATTGAAGGAAGGCAGCGGAGCCCAGTGCTCGTAAGAGTGATGCATTGAGCAAGTGGGCAGCGAAGGAGCAAGGAGATCGCAGACCGATGCACCAAAATCTGGTGTGGAAGAGGCCGATTCGAAACGAAGGCAGCTGAAGACGTTCTCGCATCCCAATTCCTCTGCTAGGAATTCTCGGTTCTTAGCGGGAATGCTACTCTTGAATGTTCAAGGAACGCAGACGTGCTCCACCTAATTCAGAGGCTACCCTAAGCATCTCTTGTGCGCCGAGGACCAGAATTCCGGCTAATTGGCGAGTCTTCTCTACAGAAATTTCTCTTACTGCATCCTATGAAGGACATAAAGAACAGTTAGTATAACACGGCAAGCCTATGCACTGCTAACCTAGACAATGCCGTCAATCGTATGAGCACTGGCGGTGAGGCAGGTGGTCTACAAGAATGAAGAACTTCAGAATGCGTCGGAATTGGAATGGAGAAACCTCGCTTTGATCCCGGGCTGTGGAACTGGATGGCTTGGCACCATCGACCACTCAGCACAATCTGCCTGACGTGAGTCGCGCAGAAAAGGTGGAATTGCGATGGCAGCTCATCCAAGAAGCGACACGTCAAGAAGGCAATCAAGGGGCCAGCCTTGGTTGCTAAGCTCGAGCAGAGGCAATCGTGACTCTACTCGAGCTCAGCGGCCGCGTGTGAGCAAGAGGCGGACAGTACGGCATCGCACAGCAGCTCTCGCATCCACCGCAAGGACACCCGTCAGCTCAGCGCGGGCAAATCATTCCCGATAAGAGTGCACCTCTTGGAGGCGTGCCCCACTCGCTGACAATCTCTGAATATATTACGACGAAACGCAGTGGCATCTACTACTTGGCCGACCATATTCCAGCGTTGTTGCGACGCCCTTCTGCCTTCCCTGAGCTCACCAGCATCAATGATCGGATGAATGCTTAGTGCGTCCCTAACTGCCAAGGCAAAATCCGTTGATGAAGATGCGTCACCTGCTAAAACTTAGGAAGTGCTAAGGACTCGTGCAAGGACTGCTCGAAGGCGAGTAGAACCCTTATCCGAATAGGGTGCTCTGCGTGAAACATACTGTACTGCAGCCATACAAGGCAATCCTCCTAAGTCCACTTTCTGCAGGTACTAGAAGAAAAACTTTGAAGTTCGCAGTTCGCAAAATACAACTCCACTAAGTCCTTCGTTTGCTGATACAGACATCCTCCACACAGTGGATTGTATACGGTCCGGAATACTGTGCTTAGAAGAAGCTCCTACACACGAGGTCTGGTTTCGCTTCTGGGATACTTCGCACGCATTGCTCATCAAGCAATGCGTGCGAAGTATCATTGCTGATCGCTCATTGCTCATCACTGCTACCAAAACCGTGGCCTTTTCCGTAGCGTCATCCTGCTCACTGCCTGTCCTCCGGTAAGATGATGTTGCCAGGTTCAGATCTTTGACTCCCTCCTAATGATCCGTCCGTGCGAAAAAACCTGCCCGCCATATCCTTACTCACAGGCGTGTAGCTGGCGTGAGAACCGCTCCGAAGTCAATCACCCACCTACGATTGTTTGGAAAGTGAGCAGTTTCTATCCCTTGACAGCAACAGTAGAGACGAAGACGGCGAGCCCTCTTCACGACAACATTCGGCTTAACAGTCACAGCGCCGTCCGGGTTTCGGAAGGCATGGCTCCAGCTGTCTGGAGTGTGGTCTGTAGTCTAGTGGTGGTGTGTATAGCATGGGACGATGTCGCTCAGCATACGACTTCCTCAACACGTTCAAAACAGAAGAATGAGACGAAAACGGAAATATTTTCGAATGAAGAGATTTCTACCGGATGACCACGACGGCGAATACATTCCTCGGAAGCAGAGAACAACTGTCTAAATGCAAACGACGCGAACCGTCCAGCGGAGGGTCTTGTTGGAACGGTCCCTACAAAATAGTCGGCCCAGCTCTTTTTCTCGCTGTAGCCATTCTTCTGCTGCAGCAGAGCAGCAATGACCGAGTCGCTGTTTGCGACAAGAAATACGGTGACTGCATCAGCGACAATCTTGCCAAGTCCATGCCGTAGTTTGCACAGGGAATTAAGGTCCTCCAGCCGGGTTCAAGACTGATGACAAACACACGGCGGCTTTCTACGACGCTGGCGCCTATATTTTAACGTGGAATTTCCTCTTGCTAAAAGCAGCTCCTCCTTAGAGGATTGCTTCATACATTTAGTCGGTCTTGCACGCTTTGATGTGCGCAACAACGCGAAGCGTAAGACCTCTAAAGAGTTGGTAGTAGTCCTTGGTAGCAACAAATGAGTAGATGTTGTTGAAAAGAGCCATATGGGATACGCCACGCACTCTGCATAAAGGATGTGCGTGGAAAGTTCCCGTTCTCTACCCCACCCCCTCAGCGAGGACTCCGATTTTCGTTTTCGCCACGTCAAAAATTATCCTATTCACTATCCATCTATCGGAAGTGCTGCGGGCAAAATGCCCACGAATAAAGCAAACTACACAAGCTGGTGCCATCTAAAAACGGATGACCCTCAACAAACAGGCCACTACAGGGTCTACTTAGCTCTAGACAATTCGAAGGCTTAGTAGCAGCACCACGACGCCCGGGCGGGTGGTTTTGACCTGGGCGCTGCAGACAAGCAGAGGAAGAAAAACACAACTACGATAAAAGGCAATTGGAGAAAAAAGGCTTTGGAGACAAGAGCCCAGTCTTCTGCTGCAGAAGAACTTCCACATTCGTGCAGCGCAAAACGCTGTATAGCGCTGTGAGAGATGACGAACCTTCCGAGACTATCTGTGCAGCGCTTTGAACCGCTGCTCAGTGCCACACCACTTGGAAGCTTAGGGGCCGTTCAGGGCAGCGTCGTTGTGCGACGCGACGAAGTGGTAGGTGCCTGCCTATATTGATCGGGAGGCGCGAATGATTGGGACTCGCCGATACACTTACAGTGGGAAAAAAACCGTCCGAGTTGTCCGGGGTGCACCGCCCACAGCCACGCGATTCAAACCTGGTTTTTATTAACCATGGAACGCCCCTACTACGGGCTTTATACGTTGGAGCCAGGGATGAAGGACATTAACAAGCTACGACGCGCTCTACGGGATTTTGGGCACTATTGTACTTTATGGACTCTAGAGGACGAGGAGGGGTCAAAAAAAAATTTCGCCCAAACTTCGCCTAGGGGGTTATTTGAGTTGCTGATCACGAATCTGACATCCGTTTTTGAAATTTCGGCCGATTACGGTAGGTTACGGTAAGTACCGGTGACTAAGACTGTCGAGGTCATAGTCACCGATTTCGCCCAAACTTCGCCTAGGGGGGTTGTTTGGGGTGCTGATCACGAATCTGACATCCGTTTTTCGTTTTAAGCTGGAGT
The DNA here is from genome assembly GCA_947359475.1 of Heligmosomoides polygyrus bakeri. NCBI lineage: Eukaryota > Metazoa > Nematoda > Chromadorea > Rhabditida > Heligmosomidae > Heligmosomoides > Heligmosomoides polygyrus. The sequence goes on from OX375868.1 coordinate 40,222,335, forward strand.
ACGGTAGATTACGGTACGTACGGTGACTAAGGCTGTCGAGGTCATAATCACCGATTTCGCCCAAACTTCGCCTAGGGGGTTATTTGGGGTGCTGATCACGAATCTGACATCCGTTTTTGAAATTTCGGTCGATTACGGTAGATTACGGTAGGTACCGGTGACTAAGGCTGTCGAGGTTATAATAACCGATTTCGCCCAAACTTCGCCTAGGGGGTTATTTGGAGTGCTGATCACGAATCTGACATCCGTTTTTCGTTTTAAGCTGGAGTACGGTAGATTACGGTACGTACGATGACTAAGGCTGTCGAGGTTATAATAACCGATTTCGTCCAAACTTCGCCTATGGGGATTATTTGGGGTGCTGATCACGAATTTGAGATCCTTTTCAAAATTAAGGCCGATTACGGTAGGTTACGGTAGGTACGGGTGACTAAGGCTGCCGAGGTCATGATCACCGATTTCGCCCAAACTTCGGCTATAGGGACTATCTATGGTGCTACGGGTGAGCGCAGCATGCAAGCGGTCCCGCAGCGATCGCCTGAAAATTCGCAAATCAGCGGGAAACCATTTTTGCGGGAACTCTTCGATAGGCGAAGGCTTAATCGAGAGATAGCAATCTAAGCATCATGGCCCTCAAGGCACTGTTCCACAACCGCCGCCAGAAAGAACTGCGCGACTTCAAGCTGAAGCACGTCTTTGACAAGCTAAAAATGGACGCAGCCGATTTTCAAGGATGGGCGAAATCGGTGACCATGACCTTGGCAGCCTTAGTGACCCGTACCTACCGTTGCCTGCCGTAATCGGTCGTAAATTTGAAAACGGACACATTCGTGATCAGCACTCCAAATAACCACCCTAGCCAAAGTTTGGGCGAATTTTTTTTTCGACCTCTCCTCAACCCTTGGAGTTGTGAAAGTACAATAGTGCCATGGCATCTCTACTGCATGCAATCAAATCAAACACACAGCAATCGTGGAGCCACAAATGATACGACGTAAGGAGCGGTCGTAAAAATCCTTCCTAGGTTGCGCCAGGCGCTCTACTTGTAACGATCGAAGTTGGGTATCTTTGAAACTGTAACCAGTTCTCAAATGAGGAAATGCCCCAACTAACCTTCTGGGTTTGAATGACTTCTGTTGTTTCTGACGACCACTCTTACAATCATGCAGGATCCTTTTCATAGTCCACCCTTCATCACGTCCAAACCTAAAGCCCTACGCACACTTTTGCGGCAACGCGGCAAGGGCCAGAACAATCGCGTACGCGGTTTCCACTGTCGCGTGCTAGAGTTCACGCGGCACTCCTCCCGCTCGCTCAATCGTCAACGCGGCAACAATGCCTTGAAGGATTACTGCCGCTGCCGCGTAGTCGGCACCACGTCTGCCGCGTGACGACACATCAGCGGCAGCCTAGGCTGAGGTAATTTTGCCTCGCGCGGCGATTCAGCGTCTCTGCCCTATGCTTAAAGATAGGGCTGCCGCGTGGCCGCAAAAGTGTGCGGAGGGCTTAAGATTTGTTGTTCGCTATGCGGCCTAAAAATCACCGGGTAACGAACAACAAAGCGGATAGACCAAAACCCCTGGAAACCGGATATCTGATAACAGATAAAGGTCAATCCACTCATCCCTGGTTAGAGCCCAAACTATGTGTAAGCTATGTGGTTCCTAGTTTAGTACGCTGTTATTCCTTATCCTGCTGCTGCTTCTCTTCTACTGATCCGTCTTAGCGGCATTCACTGTGTTCCATAATGTCTATTGACTATGTTTAGGGTATAAGCATGACTTCTGATCCTGGTCCCCCAGTTTGGTTCCACTTCACCGGTCCCCTTTCCTGCTGTCTCATCCTTACTGGTACCCCTCGTGCCATCCCTACTTACCGCTCCCCCCCCCCCCCAGCTCCATATCATGTGAGGGGAGCCAGTAAGGTAGGACCCAGTAGGGCTAAGCACTCAAATATCACTAGCCGCGGCGGGTGATTCGCACAAGGATAAGCAACTGCGGGTCTCGCAGCGATTTCCCTGAAATTCCTTCGGACGGGTCTCTTTCCGGTTGTAAGTGTATCAAACACTGCAGACTTGATTAGCGAGCGGACCAACAACAGATCGGCGAGCTGATCCAGTGCGGCGGGATTCTCAATGCAGGGCTAAGAAACCCTCCTTCCTCATCTACATCACCTAAGGTGTTCCCTCGCAAAACTCTGTCTCTTAAGACGGCGATTTTTCACCAGACAAAGTAAAAGTACTGAACACAACGGCGAGCGCCACAACTCTCATAGACCGTGCAACCGAAATCGCAACGAACTAACTGCACACGGTCTATCGATCGACGAGGCCGAGCTCTGCGGCCGAAAGCGCGGTCCCGAAGGGATTGCATGACGGAGTTCGCATTCGAGGAACTCGTCCTCAAATGCCGATAACCCATTGGCTGCGGGACATTATGTACGAATGGTCGCCGCGGACGCGGCGGATAGCGCGGCGAGCGCGGCAGAAGACGTCGCAATTGGGTGACTTCAGCGGCCAGCGATATCTAGACCTGCCTCAAAACTTGCACATCAAGTGTTAGAAATTGCATACAAAGTCAGTTTCACTGTGATATTGTGTCATATTTTCAGCGTTTCCTGAAGAGGCATCATATAAAATTGAGCCTTCTACCGTTGTTTAGTTTTATAACTCGAACTCAATTTCTGAACCAGAGCATGTTTTCCCGCAACTCCTGCAACACCCGAAAGGGATATAAACAACTAAAACCTAGCGTCTGCAGCAGGTCATGAGGCACAACTCACACGACCGCAGCGGAGCTCATCGCGCACGCAGCAGTCCCCGTCGCGGGCGCGGTGACCATTCGTACATAAAGACCACCCCTCATAACCCATCGCGTGGGATGAGGCCGCGAAACTTTATGAACGAACGGTTGTCGCGTGCGACAACGACGAACAGGGGAAGCGCGACATTTTCGACAATAAGAGAGTGGAGAGTGGGTAAAGGTCCCCACAGAGTTCTGCGGCAACGCCGCTCGCCGCAATGGTTAAAGAGAGGGCAGGGACGCCGCCGGCGGCGAGCTCTGCGTCTCTGCCCTATGGTTAAGCATAGGCCTTTGTCATACCATCGCTCACCCCGAGCGACGCCTAATGATATGCTCCCATATCGATCGGGCGGCGCGATGGAATCGATATGGGTGCATATCATTGCGCGTCGCTCGGGGTGAGCGATGGTATGACAACGGCCATAGGGCTGCGGCGCTACCGCAGAACTCTGTGGGGGCCTTATACTCAAGCCGCGCCCCGAATTTGACGCGCCGCTGCGCGATTGCAGTTAGAAAGCGGAGCGTCAGCGACGCGCGGCCACGAGCTTCTGCGCACTACGGCCCGTGCTCCGGAAACGGTACATGAGTCATTGAGGGAGCAAAACAGAAAGGATTCGCCTGGCTGATCAGCGCAATGCATCTTGTCAATGTTAGTGATATTCCTATGGGGAGCGACGAATCCTCTCTTAAGCCTGGAGTCGAAGTCGTCCGCTCAACCTACGGTTGAAACTGGTGAGTGTGGTATTGAGTCGAATCTCCTGCAATGCAAACGGCACTAAACCACTCCTTATTTTGCGATATGTGCGGGTCCAAAAGTAAAACTGCTGGAAGGTACTCATCGTCGATAACCACTCAAAATTCTTTCCCATATGGCTATTCTGGGGTCACTGTGCACTAAGCATATCTTTAGCGTGGTATATGAAGCTTCGTGAATGTCTACAAATCTCGATTCTCTTCCTAGGTTACAGAAGGTACGGCTAAGGTCATGGTCACCGATTTCGCCCAAACTCCCTAATCATGCAAACCTGGTAATCGCCTGTAACTTCAAAAAACGATGTCAGATTCGTGATCAGCACTCTAAATACCCCCTCCTCCTTCTCAATAGGAGAAGTTTGGTCGAGAAGGTGAAATCTCCCACCCTACATCGAGTCTGCCGCGGCTGATCGCGCCGCGCCGCGCCCTTCCCCTCAGCGGCGCAATTCGCCGAATACCGTAACCCAAAATTCCGTCAAGTGTGGTGTTTTGCGGCGGCGGAGTATAGAAGCGATGCGGCGCCGCCTCGCGGCGTGAAAAATCGATAGCCATGCCGACCATTACGTCGCGCCGCGGGGCGGCGCAAGTATAAAAGGCGCCTAAAGGCCCCCACAGAGTTCTGCGGCAGCGCCGCGGCCCTATGCTTAACCATATGGCAGAGACGCAGGGCTCGCCGCCGGCGGCGTCCCTGCCCTATCCTTAACCATTGCGGCGAGCGGCGTTGCCGCAGAACTCTGTGGGGGCCTTAAGGCCTGAGTTATACTCCCGCGGGAGCATCCGCGGAAGTATAACTCAGGCCTTAAGCTGTTTCCGTGGGAGAATGAGGAGTCCACACCGGCGGTGAGCGTTGAACTTAAGGCGTTAAACTTTTTACGCCCTTTGGATCTGTCCTACAGTGGGAGCATCACTCGAAAAGAGAGTCGGACACGTACGCTATGGTGCCTACAGTGTATTAGATTGCAAAGCTACCTATTCTTGCAGGCCACCGTAGTGCTTGTTACGCATAATAATTGTCTTCCAATTCTGCCGTCATTGTATGACAGACTGAGTGAAGCTCCCCTCCCATTAAAACAGGTCCAGTTTTTTAAACTTTTTTCTTTTTTTTTTTGAAATTCAGGTAACTGGTTGAATTTTGTTGAAAATACAGTTAGTCCGCGCAGTATTGCTCCAGATGAAGAAATCATTAAGAAGTTTTTATTTATTTATTGATGATACGTCTGCGAAGGCGTGCCAACACAAGTATAAGTGAGAAGGAAGAACATTAAAACAAACTGCAAACTGAGGAAAACCATACGAAGGAATGCGAGCACACCAAAAAGGCAGAAAAAAAGAAAGAGATATGAAAAGTGATCGAAGGTGATGACAATTTCCTGAAAGGAATACCTCTACCTCAACTCCCCAAGCACGGCTGCAGATTGAAGAAGGGAAAGCACCGAACCCCAGGAAATAAGTTGCAACGTGGGGTGTTGCAATTTGTCTCCCGGAGTTCGGTGTCAACTATCAAGGAAGTTCATTCAGGATGACCCAAAAATGCTTGGAAGGCTGTAAGCTTGCTGGTTTCAGAACTGTTGAAGAGAGTTGGGGTGGATATTGAAGCGCAAAGAAGCGAAGATTTCGAGCAGTGCGAACAGTCGAAAGGCGCCGGTCCAGAGCTTGAGGTTTTAGACCTTGTCGCTAGTGCACGAGCGAAATGCTTGCCGCGACGCATAATTTCGGTGGCAGCAGGACTGCCGTCAAGGGTGACTCTGAGGATTGAAATGGTGGGAGGGGGGGGGGGGGGGGCGAAATGAAAACGCTGACTGCTCCAAAGGTCGCGCAGCGCACACTTTCAGATTTCAGACTGTTGACGCGGACACAAATGCAAGGACGACGTGCACTTTTCTAGGAATCGCTTTTATAGGAATCCCACGCCAAAACATCTTAACTCATATCGGTGGCTACTACTGAAACGGCCATCATAACGAGCTCCACAGCGCAAGTCAGAAGGCAAAAAACCCTTGAAGGGGTTCTTGTTGATTTGACGATGTTCTGATGTAAGTGTTCCGCGAAGAATTCAACAAATGAAACAACGGTTGCTGTAGAAATGAGACATGCATGACGTTCCTGCATTATAGACCGCGTCTAGAATTCCGAATTTGCATAAACGTGATGGCGCGATTTTGACATCTTACGACACACGCCGATTCTACGTTTGGTCCTTTCTATTCTAGGCCTAAAGTCCGAGCGAGGTCCTGCAACAAGGCTGTGTCTCCTCCATCAATCCCCGTGTGTTTGCCAGTACCAAATCTGAAACAAGTTGTGGGGTGTAGCTGTTCGAACTTTGATAGTATCGCACAGATCCACATGCTTAGTTCACGACAGAGCTGAGCAAAATTTACACCGTGCCATACAGAAGCATCGAGCCCAAAATAGGCTGAGGTTTCGGCCGGTTGCGTGGCGCTGCCCTTACAGTTCACGTTAGGTAAGGCTTCTACTTTTGCTCGCTTTCACACGCTTTAAATTTCTTCACAGGTCTCGCTCTCATTAAACTTCATTAAACTTGTTGCCCTTCAACAAATGCGCGCGTTTTTGGGGATCCCTGCTTGTCGACTCAGCAGACGAACGAGCAACACTTTCCAACCCTTTTCCAGCAACATGGCTTGTCTTCTCCATAGTTTTCGAGGAGAGCACGATGCAAAATTGTACAGCTTCGTCATGTAAAGTAACAAATAAGGACAGTAATAGAAGGTCATGCCTGAAACGCCGACATTCAGAAAGCTGAGCGAGCAAACCCATTCTGCAATAAGGAACTGGGAGAACGAATGATACCCCTACTAAAAAAATCCGTTCAAAATCCCGTTGAATTTCTGAAAGATTACGGTTACCTTGCTAGGCCGTATTTTAACGGAAAATGCCCTTTGAATAGTTAGCCGGTGAATGCGCGCCCGTGTTCCTATTCCAAACCGCCAAGGCTTCCCGTCTACAAGCGCATTCAGCGATTGAGCACTGAATGATCCCAACAACCCTAGCCCAGTTTCGGTGACTGCACATGGCACTTCCTATCCTGCTTGCAGCGGAGCGTCGAAAGCAAACGGCAGGGACTCTCGGAACGCGCCGAGTTCATAGTTCGGTAGCACCGAGGTGCGGCTGTGCGAGGCTATCGTTCGACACTGACCACTCGTAACGTCGGAATGATACTGGTGCTCGTTCCCTTACTGCTCGCCACTCGCCTGCTCCATATTACGGCTCTACGGCAGATTCAGAGAAGACTTCGGAATGAAATCCGGCTCTCAATGTCATCTTGTGGCATCTGACCAGTAGATGCAGGTCGGTGCATGAACACGCAGGCAGTGAGAAAGAACTCACATAGTTGATGATCCTCTCTGTCACATCTGTGCAAGTCAGCTGGCCAGTCCACACTAGTACTAATTTCCTTGGCACACTTGCCCAAAGCGACTCCGGGCCGAGAGTGGCCCGACAAGGGTTACGAACCACAGCACAGAACTTCCCGGCTCACACCGGACCACGACACTGCGATTTTCTTCTACAACCGAAGGGACTTGGGACGGAGATTTGGTGCTTGCAATGGATACGGCGAGGGTCCATCTACATCAGAAGTGCTCCAGCGCAGTTTAGCCAAGGGGTAGAACTTTGTGTGCTACTGTGGATGTGCATACTCGCATGTGCACACAATACACTGCACGGCAGCAGGCCTTGGGCAGACCATCTCTCACTATCCTCGTCCCATCAGTCTCTTTTCAGGGTGTGGCGAACACACTATGCACTTCCGCGAGATATCGAATACTTGGCCTGTACCATGACTTGTGGTGGATGTGGGACATAGCCATGCTTTGGCCTTATCATCCGCGGTAAGAATTCCTGCAGCCAAAGAGAGGATTTGGCTGGCTAGACAGACTCCCAACATTGAATCACGTGCGAGATCAGGGATTGTTTTTGTGAAGAATTTTCGTCGCCTTTTTCCGTACCCTCTAAAACTGTTGCTTCTTACTCTCACGCTTGGATGTGTGATGGGAGCTGTCTAACCCTTTACCTGAACCCTGAGCGAATTCTCGGACCGAAACGGTTGGGGTCCTTTGAGACCGGCCGTTTCCACAGAGCGATGTGTTCGACCGCGAAACGGTCGCGGCAGCAGGAGCAATTGTGCTTGTACAGCTTTGATGCAGATGCAACTGCTTAAGACAATGCTATTAATCCTCGTTGATGAGCGGATCACAACGATTAATTGTCGCTCGTGATACGCCTCTGCGCCTCTCGCTGCCGGCTGACCAAAAAACCCGAGAGATTGAGTGAGCCACCGGCGCCATGCCGGCATTTCCGAAAGGAACGAGAGGTGCTCGGGGGTATAGGAGCGGCGAACACCGCTCGAACGCGACACATCCAGGACGGATGACATGGTGGGTTACACAGTGTCGACCAGGTGAGCAAGCAGCGCCAGCCGACGGAGCAGCGCATCGGCCGCGCGGGTGCCGAAGTACCTGCTGCGGATTCTCCGAGGGGGTCGTGGCCACCGGTGCTGCTTGTGCAGCCGGGCTACGGCAACAGCCTCAAAACAGTTGATTGATAGGCAAATGCATTTTTCGTTCGAGGCAGCCTAGTACACTCGCTTCGTTCGTTGCTCCGGACTGCTACATCAATCTCCAACAGCCTGAGCACACACTTTCTGCCGAGCCTACCGATAGCGAGTCACGCTGACCGCCCGATAACGAACACTTGGCGTCACGCTCCCTATTCACTGCTTCGGAGATCTGGAGTCAGGAAACATGCAACTAACGTCATCGAAAGATCAGGCTGCAGCAAAGCGGAAAAGAACTCTGAAAAATGCAGGAGTGGCGTACGGAGCTTCAGCAGCTTCTGCGTTGAAGAGATGCTCATCCACAATTGGGACGTCATATCGTTGTACATAAGAAAATGCACACTCAATGCAAATCTGGGGAGCCAGGAGTTCACGTTCCTGCAGTTTAACTCACCATCAGAACGTAGCTAACTTGGTCTCTTGGGAACTAATGCAAAAACAGTCTAGTGAGTACGGGACTCTGCTATCCTTTCAAGAAAGGACAGCAGATGTTTGGTCCAATTAGAGCTGAACCTACTCTGCATTTAGGATGAGCTTCTGCTAGCGCAAAGACGTGCTTAGGCGTCACTAGCGAAGCTCCGTCAAGCGGGTTTCACTAATCGGATGGCTCAGTTGACACAATCCAACAAAATCACGATCGTCTCCGCGATATTGACAGACCGATCTCCGTTAGAAAGCGCTGAAATTCTTCTAGAAGTTGTGCATGTGGATCCATTTGCATAGTCTGAGTTCCACGACTATTTGGTCCTAGAAATCTAGGATGTTCAGTTGAGCTCGGATGTCTTGTCGCTGAAGCTCTGGTCATCCCTCTAATCCTGAGCATTAAAACCTTGTGTTTCTAAACGTTCTGAATAAGTTGTGTTCAAATCCAACAACAACATACAATCAATCTGCAAAGTTCCATCGACATGAGTTGGATTTTATTGGAAATTTTAATTCAACAAAATCCGTTGAACCTAGCTTTGGGCTCAAATTTGCATACGTAGAACTTTTTTTGTTGGGATATGATTCTCTAGAGAAGTCAACAAAATTTTCATCAAATTTATTAGAGAATCTTAAAATTTCGCATGGGTCTAAGATTTCTACGCGTCACTTGCGTATGGTCTAGAATATATTTTTGTGCACAAACAGCAGAAAATTCCGGCATAATGGGTGCTAGGGTAGTCAGAACTCAACTTAAAAGTTCATAGCAGATTTTTTTAACTGTTACGAATGCAAGGAGATCTCTTGATTTACTCGAGAAAGACCTTATAAAGAAGAGCCGTCGAGACGATGCACAACTGGAAATGATCTTACGCTCTCCTGACGAGGAGCAGCTGAGAGCCAGATATGCCGCTTAAGGGACAGGCCACGCATTACTGCTCGGAATGGCGACAAGATGTTGTTTCACGCTGCGTCGGTCCAGCGGAAGCAGCAGCAGACGCTACCACCTTATCGAAGGGGCTGCAGCGAAGGAGGATAGTGAGAGCTTACTCTGGGGTTTCCAGGACTTCTTGGACTATTGAGAACACGAGGCTAGCACATGGCGTTTCTGGCGGTTCTTGCTAGGTCCATATGATAGTGTTAAACGCTCATACAACTCATGCAACTCTTCTCATTGGATACCCTCACCAAAGAACGAGAGGAGTCCAACACGCTGTTCCATAGGATGGCCGCCCACGAGTTGTCGTCCATATTCTTAAGATTGGACCGTTTTGAGGGGCGCGCCGAAGTCATTTTTGGGGGAAAATTCAAGAAATGGAGCTACCTACGGGTCATCGGTAGCTTTAGGGTTCCACCCTCAAATGGGTTCCTATAGGGCAGCGGCTCCGCTCAGGTACATGGGATGTTGGCTGGCTTGTCAATAGATGGGCCACATCCTGGAGCTCGTTGCATGCGCACGGGCCCGCTTTCTTACGTGGAAAATCGGATGCAGTTTAGAGTACTACAGTCTTTACTCCATTCAAGAAAATATTGCGATGGATAGAAACACTATTCTTTTGTTTTAAACATTCCAACGATCGACTGAAATGATCATGTAAGATGATCATTTCGCAGGCTAATAACCGCTGCAGCGTTATATACCCGCTCATACCTTGAGAATGGGCGCGTGGAAGTGCAGTCAGGGGAGGCATCGACTGACGCGTGCATTCCGACTCAAAGTTCAAGGTTCGAATCTCCAGCCCAGGCCAATCATGCATTGCATCCCTCCGGGATCAGTAAAATGGTACCAGGCATATCTGCGAAGGGCAAAGCACTGAACTGTCTATCGGCATTCGATCACAAGTAATTGCGTAAGCCAATTAGTGTTCAAATTGCCTCCACGATAATCCGTAAAAGTAGAGTGCGTGGCGAATCCCAAAAATAAGGTTTGAATAAGGCCCGTACCTTTATACTGGGCCTATGCCACGAGAAAAGCAGTGCGCGTTTGCAGATCGGAAACATCGTCACTCGTCACTCCGAAGCGCTAATTGTCGTGGTCTGCGATGCGAATTCTTCGCCGACATGCAGTTTCTTGCACTGCTCGACGAACTGCTACACGGCTGTCGCGTACGTGTCACAAGTGTCACTCTCAACAACAGTAGCGACAAAAAGTTGACAGCATATCCAGTGATATGTGGAGGAAGGACGCGTTGATTGCTTTTCGCGCCGACTGACTTGTGACTGCAAAGTACTGGTGCGGACTGGCATCAGAGCGGCCAAGGATCGGTTTTGCTGTTTTCAGAAGATGTTCTCCAGAAGCGCAATGCTCGCCAATCGCTGTTGGACCAAGAGTCCCGTTGCGTTGCGTTGTTGCTGCTCTACTGTTCCCGCTCCGTTCGACGTACTCCATCCAGTGAAGCGATGAACTTTCGATCAATAGGCCATCACATTCTCGACGGTTTCATGCAAAGCCAATTTTTCTTCAAACTTGAGAGGGTCCCAGTTATTTGGTACCGATATGACAGCCTACTGTTTCTTTGAACGGTTGGGGGTAAAGTACCTCGTCCTTCGCTATCACTGAAACTGAGTTTTTCGTGCCCACCCTGTTCTTGCCATTCGTGAATGCATTGCAATCATAGAAGGTAGAAAGGAAGCCACATTGTAGGCATGACATCGAATTACACATCGAGAAACGTCAAAGTATCGGAAAAGAACTAAAGTTAGGCTCGAACAGTAAGAGGAGTCTGAAATTTCTCGAATATGAAGAAGGATATGAACGGAGCAGAAAGGCGAAGGATGATGATGGCTGCACACTCTTAGATGTGAGCTAGAAGCGTAAAACATGAAACAGTACAGAAAGTACTTTGCGGGGCTCAAATGTAGATGCACAACCGAATTACTCTGCAACCGGAAAGTCAGTGATGGGTTGAAGTCGAAAGTGCACCGAACGGTAGAACGGTAGATCGACCTGTCAGAATGTGATGAAGGAAGCGGAGCGTTAACTGTCATAAAAATGAAGATGCTGCGTTGGAGTGCAGGCACATGAATCCTGATGAGGCAGAAGCCGGGGCAGTACATACCACGGGCAGACTCTAATGCTGGCGACGAAAATTGCTATCCGTTCAATTCTTTATGGCGTGCTGCCCTTTGCAAAGATCTACTTCAGCTCATTAAAGTTTGTGAATAAAGCGAATTACAACCTCATCGACGTTTATTAGGAGAGGAGTGGTTGTCTATCTGCCTCTGGAGTTGAGGCGGTTGTCATCTTCCCAAAAGCAATCCGCTGAAAAACGTATAGCCTCATCTCGTTCCATACCCCTACTTCTTGCACTCCAAGCGGAAATATTTCAAATTAAGTGCGAAAATTAGTGGTTCCTTTCATTCAAAAACCATCGACATCAGAAACCTAGGGCCGATGCGGGTTAGCACCCGATCTCATTCTTGCAGATGGACGTCTTCACATCCGAACAGTGGTAACATGGATGCTTTCTTCAGAAGGGATACTGATCCTCTGACCCGAACATGAAACGCACCACGTGGTTTTGTCATCACGTCATCGGGTGATTCTTCCTCATAGGCCGTCATTTTCCATTCACAAAACTGAAGAAAAAACAGAAAATTTCACTGAAAACAAGACAACCGGCGTGAACAACGTCATTGTTCAAGGTGAACGTATCACTGGTAAGATGATGTGTAACAAGCAGAAGTAGGGATGTTCTATCTCTAGGACATTGCGGTGTTTGAGAGAGTACGGTGAAGGTAGTCAGCGTGTGTCGGAGCTCACGGAGAAGTGAAGGGAAAGCGAATGAGACTAGTCGCCGCTGTGGTTCCTCGAACGGCTTCTGACTCTGGAGTTTCTCGGAGCAAATGCGACTAAGTGCTGCTGCGCTTAGTGTTTTCTCGGCCGACGACCCGTAGCAACATTAAATTTAACCGCAGGGAAAAGAAACTCGGTGCTAACAGCAAGCACTACCCAGGGGCCGAACTCGTTACTGATGGTGAGTTCGACGTGAATGTGTAAGCTAATCAGTGAAGCTGATGATGAAGACCGCTACGCTCATGGCTACCCTCGGCTAACAATCAGCACAGTCATAGTACAGAAAGTATGAGTTAGGACAGGCGATCTTTACATCAAGAACTGCAAGGGCAAGATTACGCCGCTTTTGAAACGTGACCAGCCGTTTCTTAGAAATAACGATATGAACCAAATTGTATAGTTGGTAGCCGGGAATGTCTGGACTAAATTGACGAAAACCCTCGAAAAAAATCGGAAAATAACAGAAGCTCACAAATGGCCGGTCGGAGGATTAGTCGAATCAGAAAGCGGCAACTTGAAAGATGAAATTTCAAAAAAGGAATCGTGGAGTGAATTGGCTCAATCAGCAAGCAAGGGTAGGGGATAATCCTCGTAACTCGTAACTCTCGCGTGACGGACCGTAGCAGGAAGGAGAAACAGCGCAATGGCGGGAAGCGGGTGGTCCGAGTGGGCTGCGGGGGAGGGTGCAAGGCGATAGGCCTTGGGTGAAAGTGGTGAATGATGAAAGAACAACTGCGGATCGACGAACGACCAGCGCCACCGGCGGACGACCGCCGCCGCCGCCGGCCTCCCAGTCTAGCGAGGTCCGCGAGCGGGCAGACAGACAGGTGGTGGCGGCTCTTCGTTCGGGCCGAATCACTCACTGCGGCCGGCCGGCCGCCGCGCAGACGACGCCTGTTCGATTTGACACCGGTCGTCAGGCTCGGCGATTACTCACCGACTCCGGAAGAAGCCCCTGGGCCACACTCCTGCAACTGCAGCTGTACACCGGCGCAAATCCCGTGAATCACGCCCGCTCACTGCGAGTGTTTCGAAGTTCTTTGCAACGTGCTGGAGCGGCTCCTCAGCGATGTGAAGTGCCTGCCACAGAATCGTAATGTCAGGTGCTACAGCTGGCAGCATAAATGTAGAGCAAGTTCTTATGCCATCCTTCCGTCTTCGCTGACGCCGAGGAGACACCGAACTAAGCAGAGGAAGGATGGGATCTATTCTAGCCGGAGCGGGCTACGCTAGAAGAGCGAAAAAATGTGAACAACTTGGCATCTTCCGCGCAGATAGTTACAAAGAAGGGTTCTCTTCCAGGCCATTTTATGGTACTGCCTTTGTAAACTACTCTGTTTCAGTTTGGCCGCCGTTGCCAAGTGGAGTGTCCCCCACTAGGACGGATCAGAGGATCTCCAGGGTTTGGCTGATCTAACTTACCCGTTTTAAGATACCCCGCCGATGAACTGCGGGCACGAGCCCGCTTAGTACCCAAGGAATTCAGGCCTATGCTGTGTGCAAAGGGACATTTTCTAGGCACGCAAATGAAATCAATTTGCATCACTTTCCTGACCATGAAGAGATTTCGAAAGGAGACTTGTGTCATGTGATTATAATACTGAAAAGTTCAGTGCGGATTTGGTCGCCACCAGGAAGTAGTTGTGAAGTTCTTAGAGAAAGAATAGCGATAGTCATCGTGGATCACTAGCAGGGCCATAGAAGATAACAGTTGCTATCAGATTTCTAATGGAACCACGAAATGGACCAAACGTATGTAGTATGTAAGTGATGACTCCGCGCGCTTTCCTCAGACAAGTTGGAGCCCCCTGACGTCTTACAGAAAATGTTCATGAGTTACATAGGAGTTTAACAATAGAAGCGCCTACAAGTCTTCAGCCATCCGAACAATTGTTTCAGGGTGCCCTATAGTTACCATACGATGAAATAGTCTTGTTTCGGCAGAGCTCAAAAGCACACACGTATCTATGCACTGAGTTCTCATGCTGAACTACTTTTGTGATTACAACAAAATTTTGAAAGGTTCTATAGTAGGTCAGTGGTGTCCATTATTGCGGTGGATATGGAGATATGTACTAGGGTGTGAAGAAAGTTTTGCAAAAATTGAGTGATTTTATTCAACAAGTAATAACAACAATAGAAACGATGAATCACTACTCGCAGTAGTCGCTTGGAGGCTCCTGAAGGCATTATAATCACTGGGGCAAGGTCTGGAGAGTGCGGCGGGTGTGGTAGCCACATGATACCCAGAGTGCGCAGCTCGTCCTGTGTTGCCCTCGCATAGTGGGGTCTCGCGTTGCTCATGATCATGTAAAGTTTTCCATGCCATAGCACAGAAGAATGGCTCCACAGCGCTTAGCTCGGTATCCGCCTCTAGCGAAGAGCGCTCGAACAGTCGAAAAAACAGTACTTGTAGCCTTGCTCGTTTCCCTTGAAGTCTGTGCTGGATTACACTGCACGCAGGCCAGAACAGCAACGCTTTTTGAGGAGTGCGGACGTCTGAAGCAAGAGGATTCCTCCAAGGAAAAGTTGCCCTGATCGAACCGGTTGTACCATCTGCAGCACGTAATGTAGGAGGGGCTGGCTACCCATCGACGGCACCAACTCACGTTGAGCTTGAACTGCAGAGCGGCCAGAACGATAGCAGAAAAGCAACAGACAGCGGTACTCGTGACGATCCGACATGGTTTGCGCAAGGGTATCCCGCGACAGCGACGGTTTCAAAAATGATTGGCTGGTGCTTATATATTCTGATTTTCCCGTTTTCTACGATGTTTAAACCATGGCATCAATTTGGCGCGTTAGCGCGCTACCTTTGTTCGAACGAAGACGCTTAAATTCTCGCAAAACGTTCTGCACACCCTAATACATATATGTAGTGTCCTATCCAACATATAAACAGTTAAGGTAAGATTTTCAAATACATCTGAAGTAAGTCAAGCGCTGGTGCGTGGAATGCCGGACTCAGGCAATAATACGAATAAATGGATCAGTTAACAGAACACGGAAGATAATGGAGTAATTCGTAATAGACTTTGTGAAAAGCGATGCGTTTCGGAGGGCTATGTCACATGTCCAAACGCTAGTGTAGGAGATTACTCGAGAGCAGGAGTAATCTGCGAAATTGCGTGCATGACTTGTGACGCTAAGCACATTGGGAAAACGGGTAGGAACTAGCAGAGCGTATAAAGGAACACCTTGCTAGTAAAAGCGCTGGTTCTTCAAGTACTCCTCCTGGTAGGCGTAGGATGCATGATTGCAGCGGCTACGGCGTATGGTGCACAATCCGCAAGGAAAGCAATAGAGACGTCTGGATTCTCACCAAGAATCCAGCAGCGAACAAACGGAATGAGTGCATGTCCATTACAAGTGAATTTCTTCCTTTTATTGCACACTGTGACCTCTAGAACGACAAGTAGGTGATGTGCCCCCACAGAATGAGTCACTCCTTACCTACATAGTTATGATACAGTAACACCATAATATTATGACTCAATCGTCTTGCTGGCCTACTGACGACATGGCGAATACGCCCCAACCGTCGTGGGCTCGTCAGTGAGTTTATTCTTCTCATCCAGGTTTCGTGTGAGAGGTCTTATACGCCGTTAGAGCGGCTAAGGCGTTTGTTTGGTCGAGGAGACTGTACGTCAGAAACCTCGCGCCACATTTATTCTTCCTATGAAGACGGTTCAGTCGAAGCGTTAGGCAGAATTACACATTCACCTAAAACCCCTGTTGGTGCAATACTAGCAATATAAACAGCAGAACACGGAAGGATGAACACCCCATACGGAACAGGAACGCTTGGTCGTCCGCACAGCTGCTACCCCATGTCTTGCAGTTCTTTAGAATGTCTTCTATTGCTTTTCTATCCGGATAAGTTAGCTGCTAGCTGTTATATTCCATAGTAGCATCCAGAAATTCCACTATAGTAAAGGTAGCTTCACCTTCAGATGAGCGATATTTTCAAAACTCGTCATAGCACGAGGAGTATGTATGTGCTAGAATGCTAACAATAGGATGCTAGTGTGCATTATAAAGTAATGGCAGTGCTACAAAACGAAAAATCAGAAGGATAAAGGGCGACGCTAATCGACCCGTATGTGGGACGCGCCATGCATTCTACTTCTTCGAGATATCGTAGAGACAGTTTGAATGGGAGTTTGGCCTTTATAGTGAATTACGCTCCCCAGCGAATGATCGAATCGAAGTAGGTATTTTATCCTCACCAGACAAGTCTTGAGATCACGATGGGTGGAAGATTTGGTTGGCTTAGGCGAGCCCGAAACAATAACCTCATTTCAAGATGCACGCGACAACCGGCGCCCCTCCGTCAACACTACCATGCGAATGCGGGTTCACCAAATCTGCTTCGCTGAGGAAGAGTTGTGTTCACCAGTGCCAGACGTTCCTTGAATGGCTCTAAACCTTCAAAAAGCTGAAGCACAATCTGTCTTTATCGGCCTTCCCTTGATGGTGTGACTCTCAGAAAGGCACTGTTTGGAAGAGGAACCAGACTTCATAGAGCCTTCCCTCTATGCACCGTGAACACGATGAACACGGATCTGTGCTGTTTTACATCATGAAAAAAGGGAAATGGTATGCACAGAAGATCTCCCCTGGCCACACAGCTTAGCAACGAAGTGAAGGAGATGGCTCTGGGAGGAGTTGGGGGCCGTGGAGGAGATTTAGCGAGAACAAGATGATGAAGAGACGGACGGTACGAGGTGACGCTAACGAATAAGGGGCAGACAGCCATGAAGATGACCTCGCTCCGAGCAGATGAAAAAGGAGCGACATGAAGGTCTGACGCATGGATCGTTCCCCGGAATTCATAGGGCTGCCCGGTCGTGGGTAACGAAACTCTCCTATTCTCAGGCGATCGTCAGTAGAATGTTCGGCATGTGCAGCAGCGAGTTCCTGTGTTCTTCCACGGGATATACAATGCATAAGCAATGCTGAAAGAGGGAAGCTCGTTTCCAGCTCGTCTAGTTGGAGTATGTGGCCGAAATTGTTGGACTGAAAGGGATGGCTGTCAACTGTACTAACAGCAGTTGGGCTATGCGACATTAGTTCATTTACACTTGCGCATACATGTGCCTTCGGACAAATTTTTGTTGGCAAAGGGCACACTTGGAGATTCGCACAGTAAAGGACACCACTGCAAAGCAGCTACTCAAACAAATTTCACTTTGGAAGACGGTACTGAAAATGGATAAGGATCCTGTGCCGTTGCAGCACACTCTACGCACTATGGTTCAGCCTAGTGCAGAAATTGGTAATATTGCTACTGCTATGATAACATTGATATGGCTCCTACCCTTGAGGTTCCTTGAGCACTGTAGTGTTCTCCCAAGTGTTCTGGTTCCCACAAGCTCTGTAATTGTCTTCGACCTCCAAAAAAGTATCGCAGCACGTACACATATGTCATGCTCTCTTCGAAACGAGGATTCTGTCGTATTATATTGTAATCTCCTCTTCCCAAACAAGTGGAGGAATATTCAACGGGATTGGTAGAAATCTTCTCCCTCGGTAAGTAGCGTACTGATCCGATGAGAACGCATAATCCCTTTCGGCACGCCAGATTTCTGCGATTCCGTGCAGAGTGCTCACCTATGTATGTAGCTAGTACGGGCAAAACCTGCCGAGCTGTGCTACCTGCTGACTATGTCCTGCTTCGGCAGAGACACAGCTTTACGCAAGTGGGTGGGGCTTTTTTTGAGCAGCTTCAATGAGAAAAACATCAGTACTTTCAAACACAGGAAGGAACAGGATGGAAGCGGGTGGAGCAGTACTTTCGCTGCAGTATGCGTACAAACCGTGGACGCTACTTCAGAGAACTACCCGAGATCTTTTCCGACGCGTACCGTAAACGAAAATCGATAGCGCTATGGGTGATGGAATAACGCCCAGTGCCATCATTCTTTAGAGGGCACGGGTAGTGGAAGATGCCACTTTTTCAGCGACGTGAATGAAGTTCATCTCGCGTGTCTTCGGCGAAAACGGCACGCTTCGCGCGCAGCGACGAGGAATTTATGAACGCCCTGCTGCCGGGATTCCACACCCGACACGCCACGGAAAGTAGACCAGGTCGGATGAAACTGCAGCAGTGGGACCGCTGCAGCCACCTGTTGCAGCGTGCAGAGGTTCGCCTACATCCGAAGCAGACAATCCGGAAACTCGGAAAGGCTCGATAACGGATAAGAAACTGCCAGTTTTTTAAAGGTAATGCAAACACTCGTGGGCGCATGGAGCGTGGTCGGAGGAGGAGCAGGTTGTCCCAATTCCAGGTTGTTGCTTCGGATTTCAGGCCAACTACGCTTTCCTTCACCCCCGGTCCGTGATTTGGTACCAGAGTTGTCTGAGAAGAACAAAGTATGACTTGTTCGTCGGCGCCACCGTAAGTCATTGTATAGACCAAACACGCATTCAAATCACCTCAACGACATCCTGTAGAAGTAGAATACATGGCGCATCAAAAAGCATACAGCGACGCTGTCATTTGTTCTTTCTTCTTCTTCTTTTTCTTATTTTCCCGAGCGTTTAGCCCCGCACAGTCACAGGGTCACCTGTTCTTGTGTTCTCTCGCCATCTCATCCTATCGCCGTCCTTTATCCTTTATCCCTATCTTAATGGTAATCCTCGCGGCCATGGATGGAGCAACGAGATGCTAAACAATGCGCTAACGTTGCATTAAATGTGATTTCCATCACCGAGAACTGTAATGTCATTTAAAGACATTTTCTCTAGCCTTACATAAGTGGGCTTGAGTCCTATTGAAATCCACGCCTTCTCTTCAATTGCTTAGGAGTGGTGAACGTTGAGGCAACAATTTGGAACAAACAACACAGTCGTTCTTTAAATGGCACTGGCTTCCTTCTTGGAGGGTCAGTTGCGGGAATGTCGGCTACTACCAGATTTGTTCCGTTGGAGCCTAGTTTGTTCAAGGAAGCATCTATAACACACGTTACGTCCACTTTTTGGTTTTTCCAGTGGTACCGCGACACCCACCGCTTTATATCGCTTAGTGAACTATCGACCCATCAGTCTTCTCTGGGTTGTGTACAAGATCATCACCAAGATACTGCTTAACCGCATGGAGCGTTGCTTGGATGAATATCAGCCAGTGGAGCAAGCAGGGTTTCGCAAGGATTTCTCCTGCATGGACCATGTTCAGACTGTCTCACAGCTCATCGAGAGGAGCCGCGAATACCACCTCTCACTTGTCCTTGTCTTCGTGGATTATAGGAAAGCGTTCGACTCTGTGGAAATCAACGCCGTTTTGAACGCACTTGTGCACGCTGGTATACCATCGCCCTACATCCGACTTCTCGACGAATGCTTCTCGAACACATCGACTACCATCCAGCTGTTCGATCGAAAGCTTAAAATTCCTATCGGGAAAGGAGTACGGCAGGGAGACACGATTTCTCCCAAGCTATTCACAGCGGCACTCCAGGATGCCTTGAAAGACTTGAACTGGGATGATAAAGGCTACCTTGTCGACGGTAAACGGATCAGCAACCTTCGCTTCGCCGACGATATTGTTCTCATCTCTACCAGCATGGCAGAAGTCGAGGAGATGCTGAACGAGCTCAATGTGGCAGGTATGAAGATTGGATTGGACATCCAAAACACAATTTATGGTCAACCAGTGGTGTGACACGGCACTCGTAAGGTTAAATGGAGTCGCTCTACAACAGGTCGACTCCTACGTCTATCTGGGAAGAGAGCTGAACATGGATAACGACCTCGCTCCTGAAATCGCCCGCAGGAGACGCGCAGCATGGGCAGCCTTCAGTTCGATTCGCGAAGTCACCGATCAGGTCAAGGATCCCGGCCTCAGGGCCTCGATATTCAACGCCTCTGTACTGCCTGCGATGTGTTACGCGACGGAAACCTGGCCCGACAACAAGACAATCGCCAGAGCGATGCAAACTACGCATCGTGCACTGGAGAGATGTCTTCTAAGGACAAGCCTTCGTCAGCAATGGCAAGAAGGCCTACGAAGCTCAGCGCTACGGGAGAAGTCGCAATTAGCAGACCCGCTGCAGTACATGAAGAAGTCCAAATATCGCTGGGCCGGACACCTGCTTCGACGAAAGGACGATAGATGGAGTCTCCGTGTCACAGAATGGCTCCCGAGAGACCATAAGAGACCACTGGGACGACCGCCATTCTCAAGATCTTTCAGAGAGCGAGTCTGTCTCACTGGATGCAAACAGCCAGAGATCGAGCGGTCTGGAAGAGTTGTGGTCCCCGCTGAGAAGACTTCCAGCCGACAAAAGGACCATCAAAGTATCAAAGTAAGTAAGTAAGTAAGTAAGTGTGTAGGCAACAGGCGACATTTATTGCAAGCACTTAAACCGCAAATCGGTTCGCTTCCACGATAAAAAATTTACTGGAGTGGAACGCGTGAAGCGTTCCGACCGAGATACCTAAAGCAATCGATGATCGCCCACATCCACCTTTCGTATAGTCTAAGGCATTAAAGATTTAAGGAATGAAGAAGGATGGAGTAAGCTGTTAATCAACAACTGTTTGGGATGCGCTTCGCATTCTACATACTTCTACGCGGTGTGCTTTCGTGGGGGCAATCAGAATGCGTGTTTGGCCTATATAGCAAATTACACTCACCAGCGCATGGGTAAGTCAGAATTTCGTTCTTCCTTGCAAGTCTGGTACCAACTCACCGAACTCGAAGGGATGGAAGTCTTGGTTGCCTTGAACAGGACGCAAACCAATCACCTTGATCGAGAAAGGTGCACGCTGCAAGAGGTGCCTCCTCCGGTACTATGCGCCCATAAAAACACTGTTATGTAACGCAATAAAGCTCTTCTTTGCATAAAACGTTCCCTTATCCTCTAGGTAGGACTCACATTGCAATCTCCGCGTTGGACTCAAAAAGGAACCATTTTCCAGTTTGAAGAACTCCAAAATCGGCAGCAAGACTTGTTCTTTTCATGACTCATCAACACAGCCAAAACAACAGATTCGTGTTTGCTGGTGAAGGGTATGCCATAACATTAATTAACAATTTTTATATCAGAGTGTGGAAGTTAGAAAATCACACGTGGCCGCCCAAAGCTCTCGATTTTCAATAACCATAATAGGCTGATAACCAGGAATAAGCTACAAAGTATAGTGCACCTGTAATCATACATAATGGTCTCTTAGGACGGAGCACCCTCCATAATGCTTATTTTTGACATCCAGCCGAAGACTCTGTCGACAAATAAGAAGGAAGTCTTTCCCCGCAATAACAAAGGTGCTAAAACCAATTCAACATAAAGGAAGCTGCTTGCCGTAAACGAAAGCTGACGGACTTCTGGATAAATAAATGGATCAGTTTCTTAGTTATGAAAGCTGTTTTATCGCATCTAAAAAGATTTTTCCTTAGTTAATTGCACAAAATCAAACCTCTACGTGGGACGGAATGCTGCGTAAGGAATAACAATCTGAGCTGGAACAACCCCGACTTTGAATTTTTGATGCAGTGACTTCGAAACTAAGAATATTTGGAGCTGTTTGATGTCACATGAATGAGCACAGCAAGCTGATTTCAAATCTGTTGAGAAAAGTATAGAATCAGTATTGCGCTGAATCTGGTTGAAGGAATGCCCGAAGGAGACACCACTGACGACTTCGGTGACGTCGTAAATCAATTAACGGTTCTTAAGAAGAAAATGCTTCATCACTAGGTCGTGACTGGCCAAATTAAGGTTGCCAGAAGCTACCATATGCGCACTGAGGAGGGGAATCGTTTAGTATTATCTAGAATTCCGAAAAACAAAATCGAAACGAGAAGAAGTTGTAGCAATGCGACGCTTTGCGACGTTTTAGATCGTCGCAATGCGTCTCTTTCAACGAGTTTGAGCGGTATTGTACCCTTAAGTCTTGGCGACATGATGGCTTGCTTCTACAAGAATTCGCTGGACAGTGATGACTAACAGGGCTTCAGAAAATGCACGACAGAATCCAATGAAACCGCGGAAACACTTTTATGCGGGATGAACTGCTTTCCCAGTCAGGGCAACGTAAATAGAAATACGCAGATTACGCTTACGCGAAGAAAGATTCAGATGGAGTTGGTTGCGGACTGCAGTGACTGAAGCGCGATTTGGAAGAGGATTTCAAAGGCTTTTAAGCCGCGACTCTTCACGAGGAAGTCGAACGTCAACGGACTGAACGTGATACCCTCAAGAGGAATAAGAAAGAGACATAAATGAGATGCCTTCCTGTGCGCTTGGCACACCTCGTTATACGACGTCATCTCAGACGATGAAGGTGTCTAACCCAGATATCAGTCCTTTAAAACGCTCGCACCACCCTTGAACGACAGAACAAGGATTGCGCTTCTTCTACCGCAGCGTAGTAGCCAATTCCGCACTAAAACACATCTCGTTCCCTTAGCAGGTTGTCCTCCGAGAAGAGATAGCGGGGGGTCTTCGCGCTTCTTCTTATAGACAAAGAGTTCAATTAAGTGAAATTATAAACAGTGACGCCATGTACGCAGTCGTGTCGTTCAACTAGTATATGTACAGTAGTATAGAAGCATCCATGGGAGGTGAGGTATGCGTCGCGTAAGGTGGAAGCAGCCGTACGTGACAAAGTGACAGTAGGCGCACATTTTGTGCGCAGTGGGAGTCGATTTCATGAAGCGTTCGCATACAGGGCAAGCAAGCCTTATATGCACTCAACTATGGTATTGCTGATTAGCAGATGCCCATGCCAAATACCCACTCAAATGTCTTCATGTTACAGGGTAGAAGGAAAAAGCATCGCGCACGCTGAAGCAGTTAAGCGACGCCGTTAAGCGACGCGACTTTTCTATACTGCTTGAACTTTTAGAATGTGGCTGGGACTAGAATTAACAAACAAACAAAAAACGCCGCAACCAGAGCGGGAAACGAACGCCTAGCATTCGCCAGCCAAACGCTATAACACTAATAGAAGGACGTTAGACCAGTGCATGCGAAGAGTGTGTGCAATCAGTGTCACAGCTGTCGGACAGACGCTTCCATGATACCGTGGGAGCATTCCAGCGCGAACGGGAGCTTCTTCCAGGCTTTCTGTGACACTCGTGTTTCACCGACTGCCATTCTCCGCGCAATGGTTTGAATCCTATTTTTCCGTTGTCGAAGCAGCTTCTTAGGCGCATGAAACCAGCGCCCGAATGGGGAAGGATACGATCACCGATTGAATCCAATTAAACATGGGATTTTACACTGTGGAATATTTTAGATCAAGTAAAAAAGTTGTACAGGAGAGAAATTACGAGGAGTCACGTTCCTATTGTTTGTTCTGTTCTATGACTGCTACGCTTGCACATACACTAGTGGAAGAATCGTCACAAAATCAATGTAAGTAGTCACGACCTTCTCAGCAAGCATTCAGGGTATTATCTGAAGTTGTTTCAGAGAAAGGACGAAGTTCGCGTGTTTCCCATCAAAACGAATTTCATATATGGGTTTGGTCGAAATTGAAAATGATTGAAAAAAATGAATAGAAAAATTGAAATTGAAACTTCGCAGCAACAGCACAAGTGGAGCAGATGGCGAAAGCAGCACTTACGGCAGTCCGATTCAGCTCTACTCGGACGAACTTTACATTCTTATCATCACCAGTGGGCTTAGCAGGTGCTATATGGCGAAGAAATGTAAAAGTCCTGGGGAGAAGGACCTAAAAGCAATGAGTGTCGATGTATTTTTCGAGAGACTCAAGTATTTCGTTCAGGAGTTGAAAAATCTTGCTTTACTTTGTGTGAGAAAAAGCAAGGAGACGAAACTAGAGCAAGTTGGCAGGTGTTGTGGAGTGGGAAGCATGATGACAAAGGTGATCGTTTTCGATGGTCTCTCGCTCAGCGCACGGTCACTCGCTCAAGCTCTAGATAGAGCCTTGTTTTCACTTCGTTTGCGTAATTCGGGCAGGAGGTTATGCCGAGGATATCTTCCGTCATAATCTCTGGAAATGGGAATCTCCCTCGGTGCATTGACATTGGAGGTTTCAGCGCTCTTGCACGCATTCATGGACAACTACAGCAGCCATAAGAAGATGAACCGTGGAGAGACCGAAAACTCCAGTGCCCTAAGGCCATGAAATGGACCAGTGAAATTCTGTAGCAGGAAGCATCGACAGTGTACACGTAAAGCGTAGGCGCCTACCACGAAGAGCGTGTGATTCATCCCTTTGGCTCCAACTAAATGCTGGCCGAATTTGCTCTAAGAAACAGAAGAACCCACAGCTGACCCAACAGGCTATGGAGTGGACTTCACTCCTCAGTACAAGTGCTCATTTCGGTCGGGACAGCTTAGTGCGAAAGTCTTGAGCAAAAAGTATGACACTGTTCTCGTGTCCCGAGCAAGCGGGATCCACTACTGGACCGCTCTGGCACGTGGAAAGGACGAATGGAGACGATGGCATCGTTCGCTCGGGGAATTCGATGACCTAAGGGAGGATAAGTGATGTAGTTTCTAAGGGGGAAGGAATCGGATTTACCTTAGGAGCAGGACACCGTGCTAATCAACACCAACTTTCACCTCTAAAAATATACAGGGGTATAAATGAGCTGTGCGCCGTGCAATGCCTGCAACTGAGCCTTGAAAGGAAGAGAAATGTGTTCCTTTGAGATCTATTATTTTACAGTGGCTCAAGCTGAAGTCCCGTCTCTGTTCTCCCTTTGAATGGAGTTGTGACCATGAAGTTGACATTTTCGCCCACTATCCCTGCACCACAGGTATCTCCCTTGTGCACCGCGTCGAACGTTTTGAGACCCGTATCTAGAACATGTGCACTAGAATGACGTCGTGCAGGAGACAGGGACAGATGAGACAGTCGGCGGCGCTTATCCAGCTAGGACGGCATGGATCAGCGTGGCGATAGCGATCTGCGACTACCGCGGTGACGGTCGCAGGCGACAAGATTAACACCGTCGCCGGCCGATGTTTACGATCAGATAACGCCGTTGCGAGGTGTTGCAAACCGACCGGACCGAGCCGCCGCCACTGTCGCGGCTAAGGTTGTTCCCAGCCGATGGGCCGAGCCAGACGACCGTACACCGCAGCGTGGGAATGCTGCGTGCGACGGACGCGCAGCGCAGTCGCCGTCACCATCGCGGTGATAAATCTGGAGCGTTTACGCTGCCGCGACCTGCACGACGACTGATAGGCGACGGTGGCGACCGAAGGCTGGCGTCTGTCTGCGAGGCTGGCCGGCTGGCCTTCGCTGGGTGAAAAGCAGTTCAACTTCCGCGCAACGAAGTCCGAGAGGACTAGAGGCAACTACCGCACCCATCCACTGCTAGGATGTGAAGCGATTGATGCGAAGACGGAATGAGGGGTAGCCGGTGCACGAGTGCGTGTAGCTTCTAAGAAACACAAGAAGGGGTTAAGTAAATGCTTATTCGGCTCAAGTTTAATCGAAGTGGGCACCACACGATTAGGGCCGAATCAATCTGCCAGAAGTGATGCTACTGTTCCCATCATGGAATTTCGAAGAGGTTACTGCTACGTTTAGTTTAGTTATCGCTATTTTGTTGTCATCTTGTCAACTTTGTTTGTTCCGTTGCAAACAGCGCTAGTTTCATGATGCCTGTGCCGACAAGGATGCATGCATTATTCCGACCTAAGAGAAAAGAATAGGAATGAGCTGCAATAAGACATACATCTTTGTCGGAAAAGGAAAGTTTTCAACAGAACAAACCGAAATGGTAACACATTAATGACAATGGAACATAGTAGCCCCAACATGGCAGGACATAGCAACCTACGTTCTATGACAGCCTATGTAGTGAACAGAACATAGAATCTTTTCCGGACGATTGCTCCAGTACTAATCGTATGGTGCCCGCTTCGGCTAGGATTGTAAGCTCCGAGTTCAACACTGCAGTAAACAACTAGACAGCGAGTTTCAGTTCTTATGCCTAACTCTTCTAAAGACATTTTAGGAACCATTCATTAGCAAGGGCTTCTTGCGAAAGAGTTACGAGGAAGGGTGAGGGGTTGGGAAGCGGTTGGACGGCAAGGGTTTTGACGAGTGTCGTGGCAGACACATCAGTCCCTTTCTCAACTCCTTTTTCGTTTCTGATGTTCATTCTGTAAAACAAGGACTTGAGCACATAATGGAGAACATATTGCACTTCCTTCGGTGGAGAACATATTGCACTTCCTCATCTAAGCAGCTTTACCCACAAATCTGTAGGGAAGCGCAGCATTAGCAAAGTCGCACGCCGCTTCCAAGGGGATTGATTCCGTGTGTTAGGCTTTCCAGGAACTTGATCGGTTGCTGAGAACATTCCTGACCGGTCATGTCGACATGTTCAGGGATATAGAGTAGAGGAGTGAGAGAGTTCAAGCGGTCTTTACGAGGCGCGTTTAAGAAGCAACGAAAAGCTTCTTGACACCGAAAGCGACTGAAGGAACGATGATTGAGGAAGAGGAATAGTAAAAGAGTGATGACAAAGACAACACTTAGAACATCCGTTGATGTGGAAGCAGGCACACAAGAGGCCTGAAACACTTAATACAAAAAAAGTCCACACTAGTGCACCTCAGAAACAACTTCAATAGATGTGATGGAGCAAAAATGTTACAACTTCGAGTCCAGAGCTCAATGAAACATGACCTCAATTGGACTTAGATTTTCGAGGAGCAACTTGACCTCGACTTCATGACTTCCTTTGATCTCGATTAGATGTCCCCTTGCCTCTACCTCATCATTCCTTCTAAAGATTGCCCCCGAAAGGAACACGTCGAGACAAATCACAAAGTGGTACACAGTCGGAACGAGATCACTAATCCAAATGCATGGGAAAACGTTTCGCACTCGTACGGTTTCGGACACACGAATTGTCGATCAAAATTGGATCTTTTTCGAATAACAACATTCAGTAGAATCGTTGTTAGACGAAAGAAACTGCCAACAACCACGATTCACAACAGACGAGGGCAAAGTCCGCCTTCGATGTATACAGTGAGAAAACGCGGAGTTTAAATACGAATACGGCATCGAATATAGTAATCGCCATATGATGAGCATAATTGCACAGCGACTTACAATGCCGCTCAAATTCCTTGGAAGAGAGACGCTTTGCGACGGATTAATCCGTCAGAAAGCGTCGCTTTGACGTAACGTGCTTTAAAATCACTCTTGTGGATTCCAGCTATCACCATTCGATTCCTCTCTTCACTGCGCTTTTGGTGCTTCCATGTGGCGCTCAGTTCGACAACCTGAGGCCTAGTTATGGAGCATTTTCGCCAGGAGGGCCTCTTTACGACCTCTCGAAAACTGCCAGTGGCGTCTAGTTCAGCCACTCCTCCAGCCGATTTCAGCGAAATCCGGAAATCTTCATTTTTCTCAAAAGATGAGAATTCATTTTGTTGCGACTATCGTAGTAACACTAAACACTACTTAATTTGGTCAATTTTCGTCTCACCGCACGTTTTATCCATTTGCTCGCAATGCTCACTTTTAAGGACGTCCTTTCTCACTATCCACACTCTCCCCTGTAGGCATTTATTTACGATAAGTTAGGTGAGAAAACCACCATTCACGTCAGATAAAATAGTTTTAGCAGCTAAAAAGCGGCCTCTTTCATATGTTCCCAAAAGCGCAGTTTCTCGCCTGCTGCAAAGGATTCTTCCATATTAAATTTGTTGTAGGATGTAGATATAAAAAGGCAGTGAAAGAGATCCAACTTTTTCCACTGGGCGGTAGAGTGGTCAGTATTCCAAAACTAGCAGTTGATAAGACTGGCTTTCTCAGAAGCAATTATTTTGCTACCTTGCTGCTATCCAAATTTGGCATTTTATATCGTTTTCTTCAATTTACTTTCGGGTTGTTCTTGAAACAGAAAATGGTTTGGTTAGCCATTTTGGCCACGTCACCAGCTTCTCGGCAGCATAAGGTGGCTCAGATAGGAGTTGGTCGATGTTTCACCCGTCTCCGCAAACAGTCAACTCTGAGAGTGGGACTTGGACACGGCGGGGCCCTGTGCTCGGCGGCCGAGTCGCCGGCCACCTCTGCTCTGTTCACACCTCGTTGCGATACCACCCAACTGGAGCAATGGAGGCAACACCGATCAATGTTTTGAGGCTTGTCCCATGTTCGACCTTGGTTCGTGAATTTTTTTAGAATGACTTAAATGTACTAACTCATTCTACAATTCTGGAAACACTTTTTGGTCATTTTTGCAGGTGTTGGAATTCAAACAGCTCCCCATAAAAATCAGATTTTAGCCTAAATAAAAACTGTCAGCATATGCTACTATATGCTCGAACGTCACCTTTATCTGACGTGAATGGTGGTTTTCTCATCTAATTTGTCGTAAATAAATGCCTACAGGGAGAGTGTATAGTGAGAAAGGACGTCCTCAAAAGTGAACATTGCGAGCAAATGGATGCGGTAAGACCAAAATCGACCAAATTAAGTAGTGTTTAGTGCTACTACGATAGTCGCAGCAAAATGAAACCACATCTTTTAAGAGAAATGGGGATTTCCGGATTTCGCTCAAATCGGCTGGAGGAGTGGCTGAGGTAGACGACGCCAGTGGCAGTTTTGGAGAGATCGTAAATCAATTAGGGGTCCCCAGACGAAAATGCTTCATAACTAGGTCACATGTTGTCGAAATTAGCGCCGCTTTAAAGTACCAAAATCGCAGTGAAGAGAGGAATCGAATGGTGATAGCTGGAATCCACAAGAGTAATTTTAAAGCACGTTACGGCAAAGCGACGCTTTGTGACGGATTAATCCGACTTCAAAGAATTTGAGCGGTATTGTTACTTCGGCTTGTCAAAGAGTCGGTCATCTCGTACAGCGCGATTATGTTACGTTCGCTTGAGCGACCAACTTCCGTTTCACCAGTTGTTCTGAATATTGTCTTGTAGCAGCTGTGTCAGCTGTCGCCCCGTGCTGGACAACGAGTTTCTCGAGCGGGCGCCTGCAACGTCTCTCTTCGTCCCTGCCGCGTGCAAAAGTGCTCCAATGGATCCTCCTTCCTCGCAGGGCACCGAGAGCGTCATTCAGGGATCCGCGAAGAAGTCCGCCCAAAGCATTGGTAGGCATCCTGGCGCTTTTGACGTTCCACGGAGTTCAGTCGACCATGTGTTATCGCCAATGCAAATTAATCCGCATTTCAGGAAGTTTCACAATTTTTTTCGTGTGATTGAACCGCGCAGCTGATTCCGGAACAGGAAAACAAATTCTAAAAAACACAAGGAAGAGATCAACTGTTGCTACACCTCAATACTTGTGACAGCGTATCGGAACTCCTCACTTCTTGCCTTCCAGATATCGAATATTCAAATGCAGCAAAAAGAATTTAGCAGAGTGAAAAATAACGATGCAACGACAGTATATGTGAGTGTGTGGAGGAGCCATCCAGAAGGCAAAGAAAGAATAAAGAAGAAAGATCCCAGACAAGTCTGGCATCGGTCTCTGCATAGGAGCGGGAGGCCGGTGGGGCTGATCGCAAACCGAAATGAAGGGCAATTTGAGAGCAGCGGCGGCGACTCCTGTACTGAGCCAGATACGCTCGAGAATGGGAACTAACCTCGCCCATAGAACAAGGGTGTAGAGGGCAACGAAGCTCGGGAGCAGGGTCAGACTTTATTCCTCGTTTTCTTGCGTAGCCATACTTGTCTAACGCAGAACATTATCGCATTTGGCAACTACTGACCTGTTACAGAAACGATACTTGACAGTTGCTGCGAAGGGTGTCGACTAAGGAACCAAGAGGCCCAACACAATATGACCAATGCAAGTACTAGAAATCACTGAGTCATACTTGAGAAGGAGGTCCGATTCCAGCCCATTCCTCATTCGAGGAGACAGGCGTTTCTCCCATGCGCAGTGCACTGCTATCTGTCTAACAATCGACAAGTAATTCCAAAAAGCGAAAACTCAAAAGCGCTAGCAGCAGAGGAAAGGCAGCCGCCGTTTTCCACTTGTTACCCTCGCCGGCCAAGGTAAAGCTCAACCAAACGAAGAATGTTCCGCAGGAACCCTATCTGGCTAAACCGCGTTGTGGCCATCGAGTGACTGGCCATGTCTCTGTGCGATTTCGAAGAGCCAAGCAGACTTTGATCGGTGTGAGACCATCTTCAGCTGAGTGAAAGGCATGAAGGTGGCCTAAATCTAGAAGAGACGTCGCCGTCACGGAGAGGATTCGCTACGGGACCAAAGCAATCAAGTTTCAGATGACAAACTCATCGATCAAAGCGCCGCTGCGTCTTGGCGCAAAGACGTCGCCACAGTGTGGTGCAGGGGCAGGAGATATTGGCCCGCCGGACGGACGGACGGCCGACCGGGCATGCTGGAGACGGTGAGTTCTCTCTCCCATGTGTCGCTCTTCCTCTTTGTCGTCGCCTGATCATAGAGCTGTCGTGCCGTAAATTTGGCACGCTGTTTAAAGACTACAACTCGGTCGCGAATACTTTTACAGCGGTCATCGTAAAATCGTCACATTGCGGGAGACGAGCCGGGCTTCGATCCGAGACGAGGACAAAGACCTACTACTCTTCATAGAGATACGACACTCACTGTTGCAACGAAGCTGAGACTCAGCTGGAAGTCCTCCGATGCTGGGTGATAAAAGGTCACAGTGACATTTCTTTACAGATGCTAGAATTCAGTATAGTAATGGGATAAACTAGAACTGCTTACAACACCAGCAATGACGGTTAGCCAGCACTTCAGAAGTCATCAGAGCTTTGACTTCGATGCAGAAAGCGTTCCAATTCCTGAACTCCGTGGTGGTGCAAGATGTTGTTGGCTTGATCGCGAACCTAACCTAACGTCAATACTCGAACAAAGGACTGGGCCCTCCTTCGGACGAAACTGCAAGCCTCATGCGCATGGAGAACAATCCTTATTGTAAAGGGAAGAATTTTTTGAAATCCTCAAAGACTAAGAAGAAATAAAAAAAGTGAATGAAAGTTTCAGTTATGAGTTCTAGGTAGAGTGTCATTCACTTGTTAATGTTGCGCCACCAGATTTCTAATAACACTCGTTGTTGGAGAATCAGACTTCTTTCGGGCCTCAAAAAGGTTCGAAGACATAAGGAACGGCAAAGCTCTCTGACCCCATTGGTACATACCGTGGACCTTGGCAGCAACGACGTGGTCATAAACGTTTGATAGAGGTTTCACACTAACAAACTCCCGGGCCGTCACTGAAAACCAACTCAGTTGACTGCTGCAAGTCACGTGAGCCATACCAGTACAGAAAACGCGGGAGGAAGTGAATGAAATGAAGGACTTTAGTCGGAATCTTCGTGATATTCGCCACATGCCTTACATTTGTGGGGTATGTGGCCTTTGCAATGCTTTGCCGTCACCAGTTGCTTAGTAGTTAGGTGCACCTTCCTTACCAAACTTATTTGCTAACCCGCGGGTATGGAAGAGCATGTCGACCTTGGTAGGGCACGAAACTTGAATCTGTGCCGCAAGCAGCCGCCGGCACCTCCACGGTTGCGTTACACGCGACCCTGTCGGTTTACCGAATATGCAGAACAAATGGCGAGCATTCACTGGCAGCGCACATGCCATCGTTTCTGTAACTCCCGAACGGAATGCCCATGCGACCCAACCCAGTCATCCTCGACTTCCTCTCCAGTCCTTGGTTCGCCTCTTCGATGCAGTACGGTGCATGCTATATTGCAGAGCCGTTTCAGCACTGCGGATCCTTCCAGTCAGCTGGTGCAGACGGAATGCTTTGCCCTACTCCAACCATCGTTGTGCACTTAAAGGGAAACGTTGCAGGTTCTCCGTAGCGCTTAAAGAATCCATACTCATCGTCTCCAAACCTCCCATCTAGGTAGTCATAGCTGAAAAATGTAAGTCCACGAGCGGAAACAACTCGTAACTTTGTTGTGCACCTGTTCTTTATTCCTCACTCCACCGTTGTCTTATCGTTCTCACGTTTTCAGGAATCCTGTACTGCATATGCTACACCTGGCTCATGACTAGTGCAGTCGTGGAGTCGAATACTTCTCCTGCTCAGGACATGTGAAACTAAATGGAAGGCAAATTGCTGGGAAGGCTGTTTTATTTCTAGTGCTATAGATTCCTAGGAACACAACCATTCGGAAAGGTTGATCTGGCCAATGGCTCCAGGCGGAGTTTGTTATTCCTACGGCTTTTTTGTGAAGAAGGCGAACTAAAGGAAGAGATGTGTATAATTCAAAAGTAATTTAGCAGCATTGAACTCCTGCAAAGAAGCACCACAGAACACGGTGGAAAAACACTGCTCGCAGAGAAATTGAGTAGATAACCACGAATGGCCTTGGATTCAGTTTTATTATGAAGGACAACACCAGATATCCTCGTTCAAAAGTAATTCAAAAGTAATTTGTTTCATCTTTGTTTCCGACCTTCACGTATGGCTGTTTGCATGTCAATAACTATTACAGATAAATAAATAACTAAATAAAAAATGTCCTTCAGCCCCTTCGGAACGCCCTGTGCACCCCGCATTGCTTCTACTGTTCAGAGTAAACTTTCGACAGCTTCACTGCGAGATGAAAAGTAGTATACAGGGTGCGTAAAAAGTATTGACGCACCTACATTTTGTTTCAGCTCCAGCTTTCTCTTTCTACCTCTCTAGGTTTTTGTGTGTTATTTTTGTTTCCTGTATTGTGCTCAAAAACACTCACGAAAAAAACTGATGAAACATGACCATCGTCGCTACGGTGCCCTTTTTTCTCTGTTACCCAAAGAGCTGAATATTTCCTTAACAAGAGAATTAGGCGCTGTTCGAAACGCTTGGTGAGGAAAGAGGTCAGCAAACTAAACGTCAGCCACGGCTCTGTTATAACAGATAATGATTACAATATGTTCAAGCACGATAACGTTCAAATCCAAAATTATCAATCTCTGTCCGATAACGGCAAACGGGTAACGCGCACAGGTGTGGACAGCTTCTCAGACGAACACAGCTTAAACATGAATCCGCTGGATTACCCTTTTTAGGCAGTTTTGGAGAATGAGGTCTGGGCTACTTTCAACAGAAGTGACCAGTCGCAGAAGGCTACCCTGTTAAAAGCACGGGACGAAATCCAAGCGAGTAGTTGCGGCGCGTGCTCATGAATTTTTCCGTCGTTTTCGCTCCTGTATTCACAGTAAAGGAGCCAATGTCAATTACGAGTTACTCTATCCTGTTCGTAAGATCATTTTCCATATCTCTCAAGTGAACATTTTAAAGCGTACTGCGCATTACTATTTCCACAACCGTCATTTACTGCGTCAATACTTTTTACACACCCTGTAGGTATCCATGACTCCGCAACACTGAAGGGCCAACTGACTGCGCAGTCAAACCAGAGCCAAACCAATGCTCAGAAATGTTTGGTGCCTACCGCGTCAAGGGTGTATGCATAGGAAAGATGTGATGTATGAAGGAAACGGAACGTTATTTCTAGTTTCTGTGTTTTCTACACACATCGCGACGGAGATCCATTTACTAGAGTGAGCTTGACTACCGTTACTTATTAGTGTGTGACAAGCGATACTGATTGAAGGGAAGGGCCCAAACTAAAGCTACCCCTCAGTGATGGGTGGAGCAAAATATTCGAGATCGACTTCAAGGGAAGCGGCGCCGTTGAGGGAGACCACCAAGGAGATGGGTCGACCTACGTGTTCATCAGCGAAGCGTTCTGATGGATGCCACTCTACGGTTTGGATCTCGCCAGCATCGCCGCTTCCCACAGCAAAAAGTGGTAGATGGCGGTGGCGTGAGAAGACAAGCAATTTGCCGGCTTGTTCTATCACCGCGAATGGAGAGGTGTGGGAAGGGCAACGTAAGACTCAAACGATGAACAATTCTTCAATTTCACTTCTGGTAGCAAACAGTAGCGGAGAATTTGCATCATCGAAGCCCTACATGGAGACCACCTGCCGCTGAGATCGTCCACTTTGAAACTGAGTATGTCGTCCACCTTAGAACTGAAGCTGTCGTCCACCTCACGTAGTGGTTAGAAACCTGACCTGTAGAAACGTTGAAGGGTCCAGGGTATTTCAGAGTACACAAAGAGTAAGGAGCAAAGTCAGTCAATCGCCTCGTAAGAAGATCCACGCACTCTACCTCACCTGCATAATGTGAAGGAAACTTACAACGTGTGTTTGACCTATGCAATGATTTGCGATGACCAGCAGAAGAACATGTCAGTGCTTCATCCTCTCCAGGGAAGCCCGGAACCTACTCGTCGCCCGGATGGCTCTGCTGATCTGGCAGCGACCCAGGAATCAATTCGGGGTGCCTTGAGGAACCTTAAAATCTGGTTCGGAGTAGAAATGAGATTCAAAATCTGCTCCAACTGGTTATCCGCGCCGTGCCGCACGGATGTGTGCACAATAAGAAAACGTTCTGGTCAGTGTAGAAAAAGAGCAGTGCAATTTTTCTCCCATGGAAAAGCTCTAGGCATTGCACAACAAGCTCTAGACTAAGCTGCTACGGAATGCTTTGTTGCAATCAAAACTCTAGCACGAGGCCGATCTACAACCAGGACCTCCATCTACTATGCGAGCAGAATCATCTGTTTGTGTTTGTTTTGTCATTCTAAAGCGCACCCACCTCCGACTAGGACGAATTCGAAATTTTTGACGAACTCCGAGACTGCGCGCAACAATGTTCAAACGTAATTTAACGAAAAATGTGTGCGCTTAATTTCTGCATCATCCGCCGTCCCGCTGATCATGGAGTTGCTTGAGCGGAGCTGGCGGCAGCAACGTCTCTAATCGCTCCTGTCGAATGTGACTGCTCTACTGGATTTTCGTCGGCCGAGGGACACGATGAGCATCATCTCGTTCGTCCAGGGCTTTCAATCAGAAATGCTTGACGGGGATCAGGCTCTCATTAGAGGGCATCTCCCTTTGTGCTAAGGTGCGCATCGCCAAAGTGAAGCAGTTGGTTCGCAACCACTGTTTACAGACACGACCGCTAGACATACAGGGAGGGCAACCACAGGTGGCTGGCTTTGACCGCTGCCGCTCTGCATGGTCGTGTGCAGAAACGTCCGGATAGAAAAATGCCTCGCACGCTCAGTCACCCAAGAACGCTATGTGGTTCAGAGCGAAGCGCCATCAGTTGTTTTGGCAACTCCCATGTTTGGCAACCCTTTAAATATGGGTGGGAGAAATTGTGGCCAGTGTGATGGATGCAGCTGCACAGGAGAGACCAGCGATACCAAGAACGCATGAGAACGCGAAGCGAACAGAGAGAGCAGTTCTGACGGTTGCTCAAACATCGATGCATTTTGTATTGCTGTCAATGTTTTTGTTATAGCTATGTAGTAGCAGTACAAGCTGATTCGCTGATCTACAAAGTTCTGAATAGCGGCAAAGGAAAAGCTCTCGAATGGGCTACGAGCCAAGGCGGCAGTGCATGGCAAGGGGTAAGAGGCGACTTCAGTGCAATGACTAGCGGGTGCTGGTGCTTCGATTGACAGCCCTTCCTTACATCGACATCGATGAAAGTGGCCTCAAGGCTTCAAACCTCCAACTACAAGAGGGATTCTAACCGCCTTGTCGCAGCGTTCATAAACGGTTGAATAAAAGCCTAGCTGGCATGTCAGCTGAACGATTTACTGCGCTCAAACATGTAGGCTCTAGATTGACGAAATCGAAAAACACGGGAAAATCCTAAGTCAAGGAAAATCGAAAAACCAGAAGCAACGTTGAAAAGTTTAAAGAGAATCAAGGGATTGAAGAACGGAAGAGCTACCCACAAAGGAATCACTGAGTCGACGGTGTCTTATCGACAGCTGAGGATGCTGGATGGATCCGAGCAGATCTTTTCAGACGCGTTTTCTTCTAAAATCGTGAGAAAGCTATGTCGCGCAAGATAAAGGAGCTTATCTGTGTCGTGTTTAGTTGTAGACTGGATCCCGTTCGCAGAGTCGTCTCTTGATGGAGGAGAACCTGCAGTAGTAAGTGTTTGCACTAAAGGATGCGACAAAAGGACGCCAGTGTTGAAGTCGCTCCGAGAAAACATAAACACGAGCAAAAACGAAATTATGACGATGAGAACACCAGTGAGGTCTTTTTCGGAGGAATGAGGCGATGTGACGCCCCGTGATCCGGAACATACAAATTTCCACGTCAAATTCGACACTATTCAAGCCAAACGGAACATTTTTTAAGCAAGGATAACGTTTACGTTGTTGACTGCTAAATTTTTTCAGACTGCCTATACTCCTAATCAAAACGAGCTTCTCCCAGGCTAAGCCCTGGACCCTCCGAAAAGATTAAAATATTAGGTTGTTGCAGAAGTTCTCGCCATTTTCAAGACCACATTTTTTAGACAGCTTCACGACATCCTACACTACACATTTTTTTAGTTTTACAAAAAGGCGAAACACGTCAAGAAACTCTTCTCCACCTTTCAGGCGGACTCCCGATCCCGCCAGCGTGGAACTTTTCCGGCTTTGATTCGAAAAAGCCAGCCAGCCAGCGTTCCATGTTATCCTCGTCATCGAACGTTTTTTGTTGCACGGCATTGAAGAGAGACAGGAAAATGTGGTAGTCTGTTGGTGCAATATCTGGGCTATACGGTGGTTGAGGTAGCACTTCCCATACAAGATCGGGAAGCTTTCGGCGAGTCATTCTTGCAACGTGTGGTCGAGCACTGTTGTGCAAGAATCGGATTGTGCCATGACTCGGACACCCTTCTGAGATCTTGGCACCAGTCTATCCAGCTGCTGACAGTGCAAGTTCGCTGTTAGAGTTTCGTTACGGGCCAGCAGCTCGTAGTAGATGATACCTTTGTAATCCCACCAAACAGAAAGATCTTCGACGGGTGAGGACCAGAGATGAGCGGATAATGAAATTTTGAAAACCGGATAACGGATAACGGACAATTTTGCCCGAAAATGGCCGGATAACGGAAAAACGGATAACGAACAAACAACAAAAATTAAAACTCGTTTTAAATTGCACTAATTTTAACAACAGATTAGGGCTTAAACCACTGTTAATTTATAAGCCATTTCTAGTCATTTTAGACGTGTTTTTCAAACGATTTGCAGTCGCGGCATCAACGACGCTATATGGGGGTTTCTGCCCATCCGTAGGAAGACAAACGCACGGAAACATACCCCCCTTTCACCTGTTTCCAAGGGGTCGGGTGGATTGTCTTATTTATCAGCCTTGCTCTGCGCTTAACTCTTTTTTCAATTAGAGCAGCTGAAGAATAGAATAGTCCTTGGAAGGGCAATTCTTCCGCCGATGTCTCTGGAAAGAAAAAGAAGGCAGGAGACATCCAGCCAAACAAACTTCACATAGCCATCTTGTCCTACACATGCTATGAACCATTACTGTTGTTGCTGCTCGATAGCGTCCCAAGATTTTTTTGTGAAACTTATCTGCAACATAGGGAGCACCTCCGTTTGGGCTGGGTCGGATATTCTTCCTCAGATCCAGGAGGTCTGGATGGTACTTCAACGTGGAATTATCTGGGATGGATAAAATGCTAGCTTTTGGGAAGTAACTGCAAGCAATTGTGTACGGCAAACACACACTCAAAGAGTTATGACATCCAGACCTCCTGGATCTGAGGAAGAATATCCGACCCAGCCCGAACGGAGGTGCTCCCTATGTTGCAGATAAGTTTCACAAAAAAAATCACAAATTAAAACAAATCTACAAGTCTTCAGCACCCACGATGATAAGTTCGTTTAGTAGTTTATTACTCTGCTAAAATTTTTAATGGAGAAGATGCTTACTCTATGTATTCGGATTAATCCTATTTCTTTTGCTAGTATTCATTGCCATACTGCAGTATTTTTTGATAATTCACGACAGCATATGGCTAAAAAGCTAGCATTACTGCCTGTAACCAAATCGAACATATGTGCTGCAATCGTGTAACCACACATGATACGATGGAAAGATCGGCGGTAAAAAATTCTTCCCAGGATGCGGCTCTCCACTTTTGACGATTGCTAGTATGCCTTCTAGAACAAGCACATGACTGGAGATGAATGAACAATGCTGTGCTAATTACACCTCATATAAGTATGGTGCAGGCTTCGCGGCCTTCTGTAAGGCTGGAAGTTAGATATCTTTAAAACTATGTAGCCAGCTCCCAAGTGAGGAAACTTCAATTAACCCTTCAAGATTTGAATACTTCTGTTGTTTCTGACGACCACTCTTATCATCGTGAAGGATCCTGTACATAGTACACCCATCACCACGTCCAAAGCTAAGATTCAGCTAATTTGTTGTTCGTTATCCGGCACAAAATCGCCGGATAACGAACAACAAAACGGATAGGCCAAAACCCCCCGGAAACCGGATAACGGATAACGGTTAATCCGCTCCTCCCTGGTGAGGACCCTCCTTTGGCTGTGGCTCAGGCTGCTCATCCTTGCCAACCCAGTGTCTGCTCCTCTTGATGTTGACGTACAGGCACCACTTCTCATCTCCTGTGATGATGGACTTCGGCCAACTACCTGTGCCCATGTACGAGAGCAATTGACTGGCCACCTCAGCATGTCGCTGGCGGTCGCGTTCGGAGAGGTCATGGGGCACCCACTGTGCCAACTTGAACATCTCACCCTGTTGATGTAGGTGCCCGGCGATGGTGGCGTAGTGCACATCCAAGTCCTGCGCAACACGTCCTGACCTGAAGGAATCTCGAAGGTTAAACTCACCTTTGCGAAAGCGTGCGAACCACTGTCCTGCAGTGCGATCGGACACTGTGCCCTTCCCAAATGCACCACTGATGTGACGACAGGAAGCGGCTGCTGACTCGCCAAACTTGAAGTCATACAACAAGATACCTCGGATGTACTCCTTTGAAAGCTCCATTTCTCTAGAAGGAGTTACATGAGAGTGAGTGGCTGACAATAATTGTAAACTTATACATACCTGATCTCTTTTGTGAACAAAAGATAGGTCGCTATAAGTTAGCGTTAGTTAGAAGAAAAGTACATTCAAAAAATGGCGGGAACTTTCGCAACAACCTAATAATTCTTTGTCCTAGGAAAATCAATTTGACTTTCTTTGAAAATTTGAGCTCACCTGAACATAGGAGTGGACGGACGCACTGTTTGTGAACGGCAAAGTGAAGGTATCTATGAGTGTTTTCGCTGCTGTGTTCCTGTCAATCAAATGAAAACGCAATGAGGTAGATATCTGCATGGCGTCATCCTTTCTTTTAATGAAAAATCTGAAATTTATTGCCTTCCTACGCTTTAGAACCAGCGTCGAACTATTATTTGTAACTGAAAAATAAATTTTTGTGCAAACTCAGAGATCATGTTTACCTTTGGGAGCCTCCGAATTAATAATATTTAAAAAGTCATAAAAGACTTGCTTGGACAAAAAATTATTTTAATTCTTTGGTTATTGATTTTAGGTCTGCAAAACGCTCATATTCATTATAGGAAGAAGATCAGTTTGATTACAGAAGCGTGCATCTTGCCTAGTAGCATGTTCAACGTGATTCACAAATTGTCTATCTTGTATTGAAAATTGTCCAATTCGACGTGAATATGACATGTTCGGAAATGGACCCAATGTCTTTTTCCATCACATCGGGCATCACTCTTTGC
Source organism: Heligmosomoides polygyrus bakeri (assembly GCA_947359475.1). Taxonomy (NCBI): domain Eukaryota; kingdom Metazoa; phylum Nematoda; class Chromadorea; order Rhabditida; family Heligmosomidae; genus Heligmosomoides; species Heligmosomoides polygyrus. The sequence continues at coordinate 40,262,228 of OX375868.1, forward strand.
CCTAAAACGGGTCGAGCTCATACTGAAATCAGAATGCATGCGGTCAGATGAAGCGAAAACGCTCGCATCTCACAATCAGATGCGATTAAGAGATGCATTAACTCGACATGAAGTTGCAGATGGGATTAGGGAAAAGCCGCTAATCGGGGGCTGCATCCATCCGGGTGAAGCACCTTTGATCTCTTCGCTCCAACAATTAAGTGATGTGACTTCGCTCTGCCCAGCTCATCACACTACCGTCCTGACTCCGACATAATGTTGGGGCGCACGACGGAATGCATCGTGAGGAAAAACGCCCAGAACTCCGAAGAGGAGCGCACATCGGGTGCTGGTCACAAGAGCTGAGAATGTGGTAGTGAGCGGCTCTTTTATTATACACGCTCCGAAATCAAATAATCATAATAAAGAGGCCGCTGACTACCTGGCCCACGTAAAGATAGAAGGACTGGGATGGGCCCACGCCATCGTGGCCTAGCTCTAGAAGCGTAAGAAGAATAGCTATGAACAACTTCGCTTCATGGAAAATGTTTAAGAACTGGAAGCCATGATTTTCACATACTAAAGCAGCGGATGGACGGGCTCTTCAACAACCTATCACTTGCGTGTAACAAGGTAGAAAGATCCTAGTGATGCTGGAAGTACTAGAGGAAGGCAGCAGAATTCTCCGGACAAGCTAGCTGCACCTTGATGCGCTTGGATGTGTGGAAATCGTTTTGTCAAAACCGGAAGGCGAAGTACGGAAGTGGATATAACGTCTACCCGCCATATGTTGAAAACCACTTCCAAAATGGCACCATAAACTACTTTAGTTGCATGTTTCTTCACTGAGACGTCCACTGTGGAAAAATCGAATGTTCATCGCCATCTACAGAACCACAACAACAGAACCGTGTCAGATAACTGCGTGTCCTGTTCTCACAATCCCAATCCATAATAATTCCAGTTCCAACTTTTTCGCTGTAAGTAGCTTTAACTACCTACGAAACATCACTTGGGAGGACTTAGGCAAAATTGAAGCAGCCGATTTCTACATCTTCCGTTCAGAAAAATTTCGCCGGCTTGAATTATCCTAGATGATCACGTCGAGGCCACCGTGATAAGCCATCTGCACACCGAACACCAGCAAATCTTTCGAATCCCCTATAGTATTCAGCCTCCACTTTGGCAGAAAATGCGGCTGATTAGTCATCGTGGTTCTTTCGCAAAAATATTCGGATTGCTCGAGCCTAGAATTTCTTCCTTAATACGGAGAAGGCATAGCTAGACAGTCTCTAGTTGTAATCTTAGCAAATCATAAAAAATCTATTATGGTGGACATTCGTGAAATCCTCACTAAAAGGCCTTCTATTGCATACTGCATGCCGAGGAAATTTACACCACTGGCCAGCACAACGATGGAATTTTGGAGCGGACGCAGACGAGTGAAGGCACAACCTTCACTGGACCTTTTGCTCGTGGCGCTTCAACATATGCCTAAAACTCTCCAGCAGCTGCTTGCCCTCCTCCTCCTCCTAGCTTCAAGAACAAAATGAGTGCAGGTCTATTAAGGGGAAGGGGAGGACCATCCGGATTTTCTTTTACGAAATACGAGGATCTTATTTAAAAACCTGTGAAACAAAGACGCTGAGCTCAAGTAAATACAATACATATAAATGAACTAGGAAGTCTAGGCCTGTTTTAGCAGGAAAAAGCTTGCACCTTGGAAGAAGTACAGAGTGGGCCCCGCTTCTCTCGACCAAGAATTTTATGATCATTCGAAAGTAGCAAACAAACATTTTCTTTTCTTCTCGCCCAGCTCATTTAATTTAGTATTAGTCCAAGCTGCTCCAAGGACAACGGCATTTAAGTTGTGGAGCAGCACTCCTCTCACAACTGCATGGAGGGCAGCTTTTTTATTGGTGGGGTGATTACCGTATAGACCAAACCACACAGTATTAGACGACAACCGTTTGAGTTTTCGTGTTTTGATAGAAAACAAGTGAAACGTGGAGCGGAAATAAAGTCGGAAACAGGAATTCGGAACACGAAAACGGAATTCGGCTGCTCATGAAACGAATGAGTCTGCACGGCGAGGTTCCACTCCACTGCAGCTCTGGTGTTCAAGGAATTAGCAAACGTAGTGAGGTGTACTGAGAAGCAATGAGCTGCTGCAGCTGAGGCATATGGACACTTTGCGCGTGGAGAGAACCACGAAGACTGAGGTTTTCTGTGAAGTCGAGAGTTTTCCTTGTAAGGCACGGCAGAAGATTCTTGCTGTACCAGGCACCTGCGGATGTGGATGGTACGTCATCAGCAGAGGTAGCGCAGGTTCAAGGTTAGCATCGAGCTCCAGAACGGAGCGATTCTGCATTTTGCCCATCGTGTGTTCTCATGTGCTTTGCAAAAGCTACCTGCTTCAGGCACTGGTACCGGAAGCGCCGAATCAAAAGTTAATGTTAGGGTCTAGCCCGAGCCTTATATCCCTGCGGGATCAGCGAACTGGTGCCAGACATGCCTAGGAAGGGTGACTCACTGACTTGTTCATCCGGTGGTCATCTCAATTCATTATTTATTTATTCACTACATGGATAACCATGCAAAAGAAAAACAAGGCAAAACTATACATAAGTTAAAGTAATTCTAAACAGGAAAAAAACAAAGCAGGCAACAAGGATCAACATAGAGTGCAACGCTAAGCTCCATCCTGAAGACATTAGTCTTTTTATACTTCCTTAAGTAATTTGGTATGTGTTTTTTAGATAACCTCAAAAATTCAGAACCAGCACGGCAAGTGAAAAACTGGGACCTTATATTGCTTTTTGCTCTGGGAAACTGGATTTTCCACTGACCAGACCTTGTGTTCGTTGAAGAAATGGTATAGAGCTCCTGAAGGGGAATAGAGTAAGACCGTTTATCATCTTATATATCACAATTAAATCATATCTTCTCCTACGACGTTCAAGGGTATGTAGATTGAAGAACCTGTTTCGTGAGGTCGGCGGAGGGATGGTGTTGTAATTATACCCATGTACTCGTATCCAGAGTTTTCTTGTGAAACTGTTTTGCACAGATTCCAGCCTGGCGATTTCTCGCTTATATTTCGGACTGCCATATTCAAGAATTGGTCTAACATATGACTTATAAGCAGTTAATAGGTGTTGTATTGAATTTGTTCGCAAACATTTGAAGAGGCTGTGCACAATTCGTTCAGCTTTTTTCGATATTATTTCAATATGTTCCTTGAACTGAAGTTGGGTGTCCAAAACAAAGTCCAAATCAATGGACATCATGGAAATTTTCGTTCATAAAAGACTATTGGAAATACGCACTTCAACGGAATCGTATCAAAGAACTTTAGCAATCTTACCAGTGCTTAAAAGTTCGCGGTCCATGACAGCCCAACAATGTTATGCGAAGCTAAGCTAAGCCATTCGCTCAACTTTCGCCGTCGTCACGGGAAAACGCATTGATGAGTTCTGTGAAGAAGGGTGGACAGACCAACAGAGAACGCAACGTGACTTGTAGAACAGAACGTGACGGAGCGGAGCAGAATGGAGACCGGGCTCAGAAAAAGGCCTCTAACGGTGACGTCTTAGATGGAAGATCTGGGCTGTCTAGAGAACAGGGGTCGCCAACGACCCAGAAGCAGTTCTTCGAATTTCGATTCTCACCGTCGTCCGACAAGATGAATATTGATGTCTCTAGAAGAAGATCGACTACTGGGTCACTCAGGACGCCGATGCGCCCTGAAGAGCCAGACTTCTGCGAACTCTCAGTCCACAGCTGTGAAAAACCAAGAAACTGGAGAAGTTTTTTTTTTTTACCACGAATTCATTGGTCGATAAAGTAAGGTAAAGTAGTTTCCTCTCAGCTGATAAAATTTCTTCTCCATCGCTCATCTTCTGATCACACATTTCCGTTGTTGAGCATGAGTTGTTCGTAAAAGGATGTCGGCTCGTGCGGTGTCCAATGTCCAGTGACCCCTCTACTGCAACTGTGCCAAAATTGGCAACATCCTAGGGTTGCTTCCCTGCTTAGTCTCCATGCTTTTGTTGGGTTCTGTGCTCTCCTCCAGAGCAGCAGTGCTCAGACAATTCCGCACGCACTGTGGATCAATTATAATTATATCTGAGAGTATTCCAAATTTTATTTAGTGCTTGCCCGTCACTCTAGTGGTTAAATGGACGCCACATTAATATATGATGGTAATATCTAGGTCTATGCGTCTGGTGAAGCAATCGGGTGTTGCTAACTTCAAAACACAACGTCCAGAAGTAAACGACCGTTCAACGTTGGGCGCAATACGAGATGAAGGGGCAGTCTTTTGACGAGGAATTTTTCTTGCCTTTTCTCTCATTAGAGTTCATCGTTCTAGCGCAGACGCAGTGCAGGGATGGGCCACCGCTAGGAAAGTGAAACTGTCAGTCCTAACTTAGGCTGTATATTGAAAATGTCCATGCCTAAGAGCCCCATCGGACCCCCATCCCAAAAAAACACTACCGCCAAAACTGAATTCTTCCTCGTTTCCCGAGCCCCGTTTCACATACAGCTACGAACCGGAAATCGGGTGCCTTCTATAACAAGAGGGAATGATCAAGTTGGATCGACCACATGAATGTCTCCGATGATCTTGTGCACCCTCCGAAAACGAATATTTTTGTGATCCACACAGCTCGAAGACGGCTTCAAGAAGGACGGAGACGGGGTTCGCCGAAAGCTTTCCAAGGAGTAAAAGCAATTTTTTGCTAGTGTATCGGTACGACAACAGTACAAAAGATGAGAACAGGCATGAGGATTATGAGGATGCCGCTGAGCGACCACGACACGACGCAGAAAGTGGGCAGAATTTGCATATGAGCACTCGCGATCAGGTTTTCTGCATTCAGAATCGATTCGTTCCAGAATGACGCTGGAATAGAGCCGCCCGTGGAGCAGATCATCGACGGGTTCCGACTGTATCGGCAGACGTCATTTGGCGATGGCTGCTAGGGATGCATCTTCGCAAAGGTTCATCGGGCGATTAGAGTCTTCGCTTTCCATTAATACCTACATAAGTTTTGTGAGGCTTTTGAGAAGAACAGTGCGGGTGAAGACGAGCAGCGTTGTCAAATAAATTCAAATGTCGTAAAAAACGAAGAAAAAAATAAAATGTAAAGAACGGCGTCGATCAACCCTTCTGCTGGATGCGTCACGCTTTGTATTAATAGGGAAGAGTTATGAATAATAAACTGGATTCTACACTGACCTTGCTGACCATCCAATAAATTGGTCAGTGCTTTAACCTTTGCAGAAGAATTTGGCACCAATTACTCGATCACGATGGGAAGAAAGCCTGAGCGGGATCTCAACCAAAAACGTTAGCTTGCGGTGCATGCGACAGCCGAGCCTCCACCAAAAAGAAACTAAATCAATGCTAAAAACTGAGTGGTTCAGGACACACAACGACACATATTTTTCTTCGCAAGAGTCGTGGATGGGCAGACATATTGGCGCGCAAGAGTTGCAAGTGACTTGGGTTACGAAAGAAAGAAAGGGGAACTCTCAGAGCAAAGTCGTCATAGCGTAGGGTATGTAGAGGTCATCCACTGAGGCGTTTTTGAACTGCTCGTGTTCCTCTCCACACCTACTTCTACAGGGAAAAGACTGAGGCTCTTCCTGCCGCAGATGATTGCTCTCTTCACATTCTGCAGATTTTTTCCTAAATCCTGGAATGGCCTACGTATACGCAATTGACAGGATCTGGGGATGGTAGCTGGGAGGGCGCGGAACTGCACGATTTCAAATACTGCGCACTTTCTCAAATTCCTGAAATAAGAGCCCAGTCTATTCGTGTTGCCGGGGTGATGAGAAATCCTAAAAGCTCAAGGGATGCACGTGAAATCAGCAACTACTGCTACCATCTGGCTCGTTTGGAATACCGACGTTATCGAGGACTTAAAATGAAATGCGCTTCTGGCTGTTTTTGTGCACAAAAGGTGTTCGTTTGGGATCTGAAGGGACTGTATTACCGTAGGATGATAGTGCCAAAAGGATTGGAAGGAAAATTGCCGTAGAGCCATATCTCGTATATGGCATTGCTGCCATGACCGTTTTCCAATATTGGATGGCCTTCTATAGAAATGCCCGTCGCACACGTATAGGTGCTATTCACATCGATTCTAGTACGGAAGCACAACATCGAGTCTGCTCTCGCGAAGGCTGCCACTGCCACTTCTTCGAGGCGGCTGTGGCTTCACCTGATTGCGTAGGGAGACGGCGGTGATGTGCAAAACTAACGGACAAAAGAAGAGCTGGTGAGACGGCCAAGTGGAACGGGGAGGCGGATTGAGGGGAGAGGAGGCCGGCACGGTCGGCGGTTCAACGTTGATTGGGCGGGAGAAGCGGAAAGTGCAAGCCGGCCTGCTGGCCAAGTGTGCTTGTGGGAGGCGAGGGCGGCTGTGCACAGGCAGCAGCAGTAGCGCTTGCAGCCGCGGCGGCTGTCTGCCGGCCGGATACAGGAGCAGCTGGGAATCGACCCAGCTCATGAAAAAATGGCCAATGTTAAATGGTCCCTCGTAATATGAATGCACTTTCAGTCGGCAACGCAGCGGCTGCGCCGAGACAGCGGAGGAACTGCAGCCGCGCCGGCTGACCGAACGAACCAGCGAGCGCGAACACGCTCGCTGCTGCCCGGCTGGCTGCTGGCCGAGCGACGACGTCCTCTTTTCCGCTGCCGTACGTTTACACAATCATAGATGCACTTTCAGAAATATGCAGAGGCTGAGCGATTGTACAGGCCGAAGCAGCGCGCAGTGGAATCAGAAGGTGCAGACGCTGCTCGTAGTACGAGGGGGTGAAGGACTGTGCCCTTACAGAGACGAGGGTCCCATTCAGCTCCTGCAGCGCCCCACCTTCCACGTCATCAAGAGGTGGGTCACGTCGGGCGACAGCCTTTTGCTTGTCCAGGTTTTTCTCACGCCTTTCGATGGACTACGTTTGCGACTCGCTTGACGGTACATGCTTCGGCCTCCGCTCCTAAGCTTTGTTTCCAAGTTTCTGCTGAACGAAACGTCTTTTCCTACACGAGTAAAGTGAGACTTCTCAACCAAACGTTTTTTTTTAAGAACAAAGGGTAAAGAACAGCGTCATCCAATCCCTGTTTGGGATGTTCCAGTTCAAGCGGATTCTATGGAGCTAGTTTGAATGCGTTTTCGGCCTACGCTATGAATTGCGGTGGCCAGTCGATAGAGAAGTCAATGATTTGTCCTTTCGAGGCAAATCTGATACCAACAGACCAATCCAAAAGGGAAGGAGCCCTTGGTTGGTCTGAGCAGGATCCGGTCCAAGAACATTTGGGTGCACTCGATGCCTTCTGCAACAGCGCTACCACACACCCCAAAGTTTACGAACAGCAGTAACATGATACGTTAGAGTGAATGCAAAGGAAGTACCTCAGACAGCTTTCAGAATCATATCCAAAAAGTGTCAACAATGTGGCGCGGTAGGAAACAGGCATGACATCCGGTCCATCGCGAACCGATCTCGGCTTCGATTCGCGGTCAGTTTTCTGCCGTTCTCCATGGAGTCATTGTGCAGACCAGGCGGGCACGTCGATGAACCTCATACACAGGGCTTCCAAAAAATGTTTGCACTGCGTGATTGATCCAACAGTTCTTTCACCTTCATCCATATAATCAGTTTAGTTCACAGAGGAGCGAAATTTCACTGTGTGCTATACCGAGTCTGAAGGGTGATGGTGAAACCTCCACATCCCGACCACCTCGGCGTTATATCATCACTATATGTACTTCATTCGTAATCCGGAATCGCTTTTCACAGTGATGGCTTCCCTTTGGCCCCTTCCGTGATTTGGTATATTCTCTACCATCGACGCTTGCCTATTCTTCTCAACTCCACGCATTCCGTCGTTCCGTTACCATGGGCTATTCTGCTTGCCTCCGCTAGTCTAGATATACGAAAAACAAAGCTGCTGCCGACTATGTACATACTTCCGCGCCTTTCATAATTTCGTTCTCTTTCTGCTGGGAGACTCGGCCGCAAGCCTCGAGAATAAAACACCTCCGGCGTCTTCTTCCCTTCTTACTTTCATTAGTAGAAAACTGCTCTTACATACTATGTAAAACAGGACACTAGGATAGGCAAGGATCTTCCAAGCGGTTCCTATGGGGTCTGTGCACCCTCTATCGCACTCATGCATGCGATTTCCATGCCTTGACGCGTTGCCCACACAGCACACCCTAGACTTGGATGATCGCCGCGGTTGAGCTCAAAGAAGCAACCGGGTGGAATGCGCCACCGCCACAAGATGTCTTATGGCTCTTGTCCCCGTTGTTGTGACGGACAACGTGACGGACGGGCTAACTGAATTATAGTAGGATATACAGGTGGCCCACAAGCATTGGAAAAAAATTAGGTGAGTTTGATAGAAGATTCCCGTAGATCAGTGGTGTGCATTACATTTTTTTCGGTGAATTTTTAACGACCATTTTTAACATTTTTTGCGTTAAAATCGGTAAATTCATTAAATAAGTTTTCCTTGACTGCAGCCAGTTTGCCTGTATTTTAGCATGTAAAGAGCCATATCCCTTTCTTTATTGATTTCTTAAAACTACATCTACATGGGAGATACATGGCTATACCTTCATCTTCACAACAAATAACAGCAGTCCATCTATCATCATACAAGCCAGGCAGTAACAAGACTTCTAAGATAACAGATTTCTTACTATGCCTGATTTGTTTAGTTTGTGAAAAGTCGTGCAGCTTCTGGGAAGATCCAAAGTGCTATGCACCTAGCATGGCTCGACGCTTTTGAGCGTTCTCGTTTGTCGTGGCAAAACGTTTTACAGAATTGGCGCTAGCTAATGGACTATTACAGCTCAATATTGCTCTACACTGCAATAATTGTTTCGGAACACTACAGCATTTTTAACGAAGAATTCAGGTCAAGCAGTGACCAAAGCGAATCATTTGGTACAGTTCGTCTTTGGAAGATATTTACGAAGTCCATAGATCTGCCTGCTTCACAGAATGGACTATAAAATCTTCATGCAATAGACTGCATGTAAGGTATCAGTTTTTATGCCGACCTGATATATGATAACCGACGAAAAATGGTCACCGGTTTGTTTTCTTTTTTACTTAATTTTATTGCTGTGCTTCTCTCCCCCCCCCCCCCCAAAAAAAAGAAACTGCCACGCGAGGCTTGGAAAATAACGAAGGGAATGAGCCATGTCGTTGACACGTACGACATGCAACTCAATAAAAGCGAAGCAGTAACAGGACCAGCAGCCACGCTCTATCAGTTAGGCGGGTTCAACGTTGCCTTAACATCGTCCTACAATCGTCACTTCTTACTCCACGAAGAACCAGTCTTACTTTCCGGAAAACTTGCGGAGTCAAACGCGACATAATGATGATATAGTAAATAATTTAGTTGAGGAGCAAGAAAACAATTCTCGAAATACGAGGATGATATCGGCTGCCTACCTCCACTGATTCAATTAAGTAGAGCGTTTCCTAGCTACCGCAACGATACTGCGAAAGCTCATCCATGAAACTCTTCCTAAATGCATTTACATGAAGAGAACGTAAAATCTCAAAAATGGTGCGTAAAATGTCGTTAATGCAAGTTAACGGAAATTTTCGTCGTTAAATTTCGCTAAAACATTTTGACGAAAAATGCCGATACAACCGGTAAACCGTCAATCATTAAACGCACACCCCTGCTGTAGATTGCATAGAACCGTATAATAGCTGCTACTTAGCATATCCCTTTCATTATATTTTCCCTAAAATTGTCATGGTTGGTGCAGTTACAAACTAGCGAGCTCTCATTTAAAACGAATGAAAAACTTCCACTAGTCCGCGTTGGAGCGCCCCCATTCCGAAGTCGTCGAACATCTGAAGATTCACGGTTGCGCATTCCGTATCGTGGAGCTGTGCAGGGCAGTACAAGGATATGTCCGTAAGTGAACATCCAAGGAGTGCAGCTGCGCTTCAATTCAAGAACGCCGTCAGTGGTAGCGGTTCGTTGCGCGTCTGCTAAACTTCGTACCTATTACTACGTACCTAATACGTTAATCCAATTCCCAAACCTCAATTTTTTTCTTTTTTGTCCCCAATCCTCTTATATATATATATATATATATATATATATATATATATATATACCGCTGCAATTCCGTCTTTGGATAAAAAGTTCAGTGTTTCATGTGAAATGTTCCCTGAAGATACAAAAATTTATGGGAATATTGCTGTTCGAGAAGAGCATCTTTCTCTTCAATCAGCAATAAATATAATTGCGGATTGGTCATCAAATTGAGAACTTCCATTATCTCCGCAAAAATTACAGGTACTCCATCTAGGACAGCAGGTAAGTACATAGATATCCTTACTACCTTGATGAGACGCAAATTAGTAGCACAGCTTCCGTGCGTGATTTGGGTTTTATTTTGGACACTCAGCTTTCGTTCAGGGAACATGTTGAAGTTATCGAACACAGCTGAACGAATTGTGCACAGCCTCTTCAAATGTTTGCGAACAAATTGAGTACTGCACCTACTAACTCCTTACAAGTCGTATGTTAGACCAATTCTAGAATTTGGCACCACAATTTTCAATCCGAAATATAAGCAAGAAATCGCCAGGCTGGAATCTGTGCAAAACGGTTTCCCAAGAAAGGTGTTGTAACCATGCCTATGTACTCGATACGAGTACATAGGCATGGTTACAACACCATCCCTCCGCCGACCTAACGAAACAGGTTCTTCAATCTACATACCCTTGAACTTCGTAGGAGAAGATATGATTTAATTGTGATATATAAGATGATAAACGGTCTTACTCTATTCCCCTTCAAGAGTTCTATACCATTTCTTCAACGAACACAAGGTCTGGTCAGTGGAAGATCCAGTTTTCCAGACCAAAAAGCAATATGAGATCTCAGTTTTTCAATTGCCGTGCTGGCCCTGAATTTTTGAAATTATCAAAGAAACATATCTTACCAAACTCTATTAGGCAACATAAAAAACTTCTTGACCGATATCTTCAGGATGCAGTTTAGTAGCTTTCCTCTTCGCTAGCTTTAATTTTGTTGCTTGTTTTGTTTTTTCTGTTTATAACGACCTTAACTTTTTAGAGAAGACATTTGTTTTTTTTTGCATGGTTATCCATTTATAGAATGAATAACCAACTTACTAAATAAATAAATACAAAAGAGCAGAACCATCAAAAATTTTCCAGTTTCATATTTTTGAAAGTTGTTTATCTAGCCGCTTAGAGAAGAAAACTGTTCCACTTAGCATAGAAAAATACGAGTCTGACATCCTATTCGTCATCGAAACAAACGAGGAACAGAATTCGGTAAGAGACGCTGCAACGCGGCCTGCAAAGCGGCTGACACGATGTGGAGGCTGTCTTTAAGGAGAAAGCAGAGGGCCCTTATGAACAAGGCCGCACGATCGTGACCTTCAGTGCATGAGAGCAAAAGTGTTTTGAATTGTATCGGTCCATTCTAACCGTCCGAATACCTCTTAGATTTTGTTGCAGTACTTATGAAAGCCTGGGCAGTACATACTTCCATGCACCGGGACACGTCCCGTTTTTCTCCCTTTTACGTACGCTGTTCCGTCGTCCCTCATCTTCAGTCTTCCGATTTCTCTGACTGCTCATAAGTCTCACAATGGAAGGTTTCCGACTCTTGTGGGCTTTTACAATGCTATTTTAATAGGATGTAGGGACATGTGAGCGGAGTTCACAATCACAGTTAGTTTTTTTTTCTGAACGTTTTTTAAAGACCTGAAAAAGAGGTATGAAAATGTGTGCGCAACACTCATCAACCCCTATGACACCCTCCTGTGTGTGGGCCTCGGTGACGCAGTCGGTAGGGGGGTAGCCTCATATAAGGACACCAGCGGGTTTTGAGTTCGAGTCTGCGTACTGCCAATACTTCTGCACATATTAGTGTTTTATTATTACGCTTTCTCATGATCACAAGAGTAATTTAGACCACCAACGCTTACAACAAATCAAGGCTGTGCATTTGCGCCTTCATATGTGCTCTTTTTTTCATGGGTGACAGTTGGCTACATCGACGTTCTCCCACGATCCTTCTCTGCACCCTCGGATTACGCGTTCAACGAAGAAGAAGTGGACATTCATTACCAAGGAGAAGATTGTTCCTCACTGCTTTTGTAAGATGCTGCTGGTGTGACAAGCGCTTGTGTTTTACTTGTTTCATAGATTTGTACCATAGCTGTTGACTAAAGGGGAAGAGCAAGACAGCACTTTTTATTCCCAGAGAAATGATATGGTGCAGATAGGAGGCATCGTTGGAAAACCTGCTCATATGAAAGCGCAAACAGACGACAGCGTTGGTTTGTTGTAAGCATTGATGGTCTAAAATTGACTCCTGTGATCATGAGAAAGCGTAATAACCACAAACGGATATGGGCAAAAATATTGGTAGTACGCGGACTTGAACTCAAAGCCCATCGGTGTGCTTCTGTGAGGCGGCACTCCTACCATGACTCCGTCTTGTGGGATGTCATAGGGGTTGGTGAGTGTTGCGTACACGTTTTCACACCTCTTTTCAGGCCTTTAAAAAAAGCGTTAAACATAGAATAACTGTGATTGTGGACTCCGCTCACACGGTCCTACATCCTGCCACAACAGCGTCACAAAAGCTCACCATGAAAAAACCTTTCCTTGTTAGTGTTGTAGCAAAAACCTTGCTTCGCCACGCTTCCTACCGTAGTCGTATCTCATCACACCCGGAACAGATCAACATTTACTGTGCGCGTGCTGCGCACACGAGGAAGACGCAGTCACTCCCAAGCAGCACGATTCGCTTCATGCTCAAGCCATGCATGGCCCACAGGCCTTCCGGCTCTGCCGGTTAGGTGAATGGCTTCAAAATTTATTTGGGAGGGAGGAAACACTGATTTGGCTATGGACGTGTCGCCGGGCGGACCAAAAACGCATTCAACCTGTCTTCGAGACACCCATGGAAGAGGAATGTATGGCGCCTCCCGCGAGCGTTCACTGACGCCGACGTCCAACCTTGATTATACCTCAGCATGGTTTGAGGTCGCGGTCATGAAGGTGTCACGTGTTGCGTTTGTAGTGTTACGGTCATGAAACTCAGTCGATGTTCCGCATCAGTTTGCAAGTTGCTGGAACAAGAATTGGGTCGATGATGTCACAACTTCCTAGATGGATAACGGATTGGGGTCGTTAGACTAACAGCCGTTAATGTGGCTAAGTGTGAGGTGTTAGTGCCGAGGCGGGAATTCCGAGAGGTAGACATTGCAAGCACTGCCAGGAACACCCTCTCACGCCGGGCTTTGCCCAACTGGTTTCTGCTCGAGTCGCAAACGAATGTCATCGGCAGATTACCAGCGAAACCGGCAGGGAACACTTTTTGAATTCAGCCGGAATGTAGCTGTGAACTGCTAATTTTCCTCGTGTGCAGCGGTATGTTTCTATACTTTCTGCAGCAAATAAGTGCACCCTATAAAAGTGTTCGTGAGATGAATTAACGACGGATGGTGGTCGCCGCCGGGCAATTAATTATGGATGAACCAAGCATTCCACTTATGCGTTGTACAGCAAACCAACGCTTAATGCATGCCTTCTCACACAGTAGCTGGGTTTGCAGAAGGAACGCCCGATATCCAAGTCGTTGCTGCGACCTTCGCAGAGAGATCTGATGGCACCTCAATGACCCAGGGACTGTTTGACTTGGGAACGCATCAATCTCAACGACGACTCGTGCATGGTGCGCAGGAGCTGGGCCTTCAGACGACTGTGCCACAAAGTCCTTAAGAAGGGTGGCAGAAGTTATCACACGCCCATGCCCGACTGCCGTATATTCTGGCGTAACTAGCGCTGTTGGACGAGGGTCATAACTGTTCCGAATGTTTGGCTATGACTCTAGAAGAGTATAGTTTCGAGAAACAGTGTGCTTTTCTTGCAGAAATGCATGATGGACATATGTAATTATACAGAAGGATCCACATTGATCATTTTCGCGCTAAGAACCAATTTATAAGGCTACGCTATCCAAAGAATGTGCAACTATTTTTGGTCTCACATTTTTTATTTCCTGGTGCGCACACATTCAGGCCAGTCAGGCCGTCCGTCCTTCAGATGTCAGCGAATGGGTACCAGATTTGTTGGACTGAAACACTGGCTTGTCCATCGACTAGCCACCTAAATGCATTGCATAAGACAAATACGCATTCATATTACCTCCACGAGAACGAGATGTCGCTCGGCATTAGTCAATCTCTTCGTGGATACGCCATGCATTCTGTTTCTGAGGTTTGATAGAAAGCTTGGTTTGGTACTATTGGGTCTATGCACAGATTTGGGCCGGGACTAGGCCATGAGAACGTCGGCGTTCTATCCTTCTCAGATAGCCCTGACACCAACTAACCGACTTTGGATTGATGGAAAGCTTGGTTGGCGTGACATGAACCTGGTATGCACGCGACAGCTTACTCCTCCCCCGCCTGCGCTGTCACGCGCCTATTGCTGGCTAAGAAGTCATAATATCTCTTCCGCACAGAGTTGAGATCCATTTTTTCTATTGCCCTTCTCATTACAACAGTGCCTCTTTCAGCTGCGCTATTACGCGCCCAATAATAGAAACAACAATAATAACAATCAAAGGGATTGGCTACTATGTAGGTACAATTTTGAGCATCCGTAAATAGCTGCAAGAAGCGAGAGATGCACCTAAGCCTCACAATCAGAGAGTCATCACGGAATAGGCTTTCAACGCCTCCAACTCAGGCAAACTCAGTGGTTTCCGGAAGAGTCAAGAAGAACTGCCCATACATACACAGCTCTGCTAAGCCAGCGCTAAGTCCCAGCCACAATGTCTCAGCCATTGCCCAACTGGTACCCATGAGGTAGAAATACGAATCCATAGTAACACTACAGAAAGGAGACGCTTCGTCTCAGAGTCCACACAACTGAATGAAGGCCAGCAAGCCGCTCGTGAACGAATTGCGCTTTTTCGAGCGTTCATCGCTGGACTGAACTCCGCGAACACAGATTGGTGTGCCCGGCGTACTTCGCGCTTCAGATCGTTGAAGGCTTCTGTGTGCGACGTGAGCAGTTCCACTTGTTCAACGATGTCGTAGAACTCACGGTCAGTTTTAATTCATAGCTGGGCAATAAGAGGGATACGGAGAGACATACACCTTAATGCGTGTCTAGACGTGCCACTGAAGAAAGCGTTCTTCTAAAAAGCGTAGGGGTGCTTCTGTGCGCGAACTAATAGCACCTTCGTGAGGTTGGAAAGGGTATTGAAAGCGCAAGAGCAGCTTTAGACCCGAGATAGGAACAGGTGGAGGGACGTGTGTTTAAATTCCCATGGGTCGACGATAGCGAATCGGTTATAAAAATAATTCTTTTTCCTTCTAACGGATGAATTGCAGATCTTTAAAGCGTCTGCAGTGAATAAGCTAGCCAGGATGAACCAATGGGTTCCATAACAATGTAGCGATCAGCGGTCGCGCTCGGTGAGCGCCACCTGAAGAGCCTCTTTATGAGCCGTGAAACAGTGGCCGATCGAAGCAGCCACTCGAAGCGTCATGGGCTGCGCTGCAAAACACCGACAGATTCAGAAGCTATACGGCAGTGGCGTGCTCTGCCGGCATTCGACGGAATTGCCATCAACGGCCGGGACGGTCTCGGTGTGGCCAGCTGCCGAAAGCGTTGTCCGTGGTTTTACGGCGGGACCGAAGCGGCGCTGGCGCCCCTCCCATGCATTCGACAGCGCCGACGGTAATCTGTGATTAGCACACTTGAACATGACGATCATCGCCATGTGCGAGCGCGGCGACCTTTGGCGACCATCGCCGCCAGGTATTCCTGGCAACTGACGTGTCGTCGCGTCGACGAGTCATTTGGACTAACAGGTCTACGAGCCCGTTGTCGCTTTCGAAACGGAGGATGGCAGTACCACTCCCAGCACCTCGTCTGAACAGAGGAGTTTTCACATTATCGTAACGACTTTTCCAACGGGCATTTTGGGGACTCACTGCAGTCACTTAGACGTCGATAATCATTGGCAAGTGTTGTAAATACAACCAATCAGTTCTCATCTACACAACGGTTTTGCTCACACATTTACCATGCTTACTTATAAGGCACACAAGGGCCTTAACACTAACCAGATGTTCACTTTTGTATATGTTAATGATTACGAAGTCTTTTCAAAGATGATGGAAGTGATCATGATGGATGCACTTTAGTGTGGCAGATTTTTTAAAAATGAAAGTAAACCTCAACAAATTTCCTCTGCAAACAGGTTTAAGAAAATGGAACTCTACAAGATGCCTCATGTGCATGCTGAGTTAATGGTTTAAAAACGGAGCGATGTTCGATCTTCTTGAATGCAAACTGATGGAAATTTACCGGGACCCCAACAGGATGCTTTTTTAAGGGTGCAGTGAATCTCAATCCATCATGTATGTAGCTAGCCTAGGTTTTCTTCATCTGAGGCGAATGACAAAGCTATTTAGCTCATATCTCACATTGGAAACGATATTTTGACACTACATACAGAGTGCAATTAAAGCATATCTTGTGCGATGACCTAGCAATCTCACAACGCAAACAAACGAACAGAGTGAAAGTCAGTCCCCAACGTCGGATGCGAATTTGTAAGAGAGTATTTCCTTTACAAATAGAACGATTTGAAACAAGGAAACTGCTAAAGTACATTCTCTGACAGCCGTTGCTCGTAATTGCAACTTTCTTGAGAAATACTTTGTTGAAGTGGAAGAAAAGAGCCGGTGGCTATAAAATGGTAAAAGGACTGCAGTTGATCTCACAGGATGGCTTCGTGTTCTGCTGCAGCATATAGGTCGGGACAAGCATGCATATGTAGAAAGAAGAAAAATCGTTTAGCTGAAACGCTAGATGGAAATGAAGAGCTGTTCTCAGGAGGCGACATAAAGCTGCCTAAGGTATGTATCTTAGGTAGCTTTGTGTCATCTAAAAAAACGATCTTGACCCTGAAATGAAAATGTGAGATCACCCGCGTAGGGTATGCCATTGCCATTCTCCAAGCTTTGCGATAGGCGACAGGCAAGAGGCGAAAGCAGTGTTCGATTGTACATGATCAGACACTCAGCAGGAAAAGGTGATATCGTGCCCCGCGAGTCGATTTCAACCTTAGTCCACAATCGCTCTTCCTCCTAAAAAGGTGTAGCTCGCAAGGCAACGCAAGAAGAAGAACGAAAGACAGTCCACTGCCCTCCCCCACCCTTAGTCCAGCTTTCCAGATTGATTTGGTGTCTGCACCTCTGGGAGAGGTGAGGATAAAGCATAACAATAAAGTTGGGCGGACTCAATATCTCTTGGGATGCGCCATGCATTCTGCAGTGCGGGATGCCGCTAAGACAACTCTGTGCGCACTTAGCCTAAACAGTGACTTTTGGTGGCCGCCAATGGAGAAGCCCGTGTTTTACTTCCTCGACAAGTTCTGTTCTTATTCACCGACCTCGGAAGGATGCAAGGCTTGGTTGTGCTGGCCGAGACCCAAACCACGATTCCTGGCTCGAGGGAAGTCGGCGCCTCCTCCTGCTGGGATTCGGACAGTAATGTTGCCTGACTACTGGAGTCGATGGCTGGACATACGAAAATATACACTAGTCACAGCTTCCGACTTCTTGAGATCAAAAACTGAGCGTGTGCATCTGATTAGAGAGAGCTGTTATGTATTAACATCCAGCCAGCAGAGCAGGCGTTCTGGAGGGTGCCACGCCTTCCAAATATTGGGTTGATCGAAAAGCCTTTCAACACTAGCACAACAATACTGCAATACAATACAATATAACACAATATACAAAAACTCAGACCACGATACATTCCCCATCCAAGTCTAAGACCCTGTCCCATCTTTCAGGCAGCCTTTCAATTCTTTTCCGCCAGAATTCCGAGGGCTGTGAGAAAAAGAATTTAGAAACTTCCATTTCCAGTTGACGTCGATCATCGAACTCTCTATCTCGAAGATGCTGCTTCAGAGCTCTGAATAGCATCTTCGAGATAGAGATTTCGGTGATCAGGCAGTCAGTGAGCAGTCAGAAGGAGCGAGGTCTGGAGAGTACGGTGGATGGGGCAGAACTTCCCAGCCTAGCTCCTGGATTTTCTCGCAACTCAGTTTTGCGACATGAGGACGCGCGTTGTCGTACAGCAGGTAGACATTTTCCCGTTCTGCACGTTTTTTGGCGCATGGTGTCGTCCAAGCTCTGGAGCTGGGTAGCGTAAACAGACGCTGTGACTGTGGTCTCTCTATCTAGCAACTCCCAGTAAAGCATGCCAAAGCCCCACCAGCAACACAGAAGAACCTTCTTTTCGTGGTGTCCACATTTCGGTTGTCTTGGAGTCGGTGGGAGCCATTGGTTCTTGCGGGTGTGGTTAACATGAAGAACCCAGCTTTCACCACTAGTAACAATGTCCTTCAGAAAGTCCTTTCTGTGCGGGAGAAGAAGCAGAGACTCCGCAACACTGATTCGGCATGCCTTGTCAGAGTCCTACAGCTCATGTGGTACCCAAGACGACAAAACTTCGCGGTACCCAAGGATCTCCAGCTGCCTCACGACGGTGCTTTGCGTACATCCAAGTGTCGCCGCCAATTCGCGAGTGGTCGAATTTGGCTTCACCTTGAAGGCTTCGTGAAAGCTTCTTCGAGAACAGAGCGGCGTCCGGAACGAGGTCGATCTTGAGAAAGATATCTCCAGTCCTGAAGCGCTGATACCAATGGGCCACTGTGGAATAGTGAACGACTTCCTCTTTGAATACAGCGCAGATGTTGGAGGCTGCAGTCCTTGCGGAATGGCCTTGCAGAAATTCGCAGTAGACGATAGGTCGTAGGATGCTACTGCTGATCGTTGACTTTAATGCTGTACTCGTACTCGGCCTTATATAGTTTGCTTGAGGAAGCTTCGAGAATGTACTGTGACGACACCAAACAGGATCGACACTGTAAGAGCTTTAACAAATTTAACAGGTAGTAGCGTAAAGTGTTGCAAGACGTTTCGATCAACCTAATAAAAAGACAACGTAGTGAAATGCACACACAAACAGCACAGTCTTCAGAAATGAAGGCGTAAAAAGAGCAAAACTGCTGACGCTGATATCAACAACTAATCAAGGGTGAGTGCAGAATGATGAACCAGTTCAATAAGAAGTTTCAGTTTGTAGACTGGAGACATTAGAATCACTAATGGCAGATACATTGTGTGGGAAGCCGGTCGATGATTAAGTTAGAGCATTAATCATCGCAGCAAGTCGGGCACCAAAGAAGAGACATGAGAAGAGTGCACTAGCTCGACTGCCTCACGATCACTAGCACAAGTCGTTAGGGCGAAAGTATCTCTGCAACTGCGCTGCACACGCACTGCCAAAGCATTGGAACCACTGACGGCGACGAACCGAGGGTTCTGTAAGGCAGTTCACTTCAGAGGGCCACCGAAGCCCAACCTGTGGAGCAGACTGGATTCCGCAAGGGAGACCCAGATCGTCTCGAGGACCACTGAGGTTGCCAGGAATACCGCCTCTCCCTTGTTCTCACCTTCTTCAACCACAGGAAGGCATTCGACAGCGTTGAAACGAACCCCATTCTGTCTGTGCTCATCGACCAAAGAGTGGACTCGTCCTGCGTGAGAGCACTAGATGGCTGCTACGCTGGATGCAAGACGAGAGTTCAGCTGTTCCACCACCCCCTTAGCATTCCCATAGGCCTCGTGCATACTTCTCGTTGCGGCGATTGAATCGCGGCGATGAGTTTTGCAGAGCGACGCGAAAGAATTTGAATTTCTCTGTGCTCGTCGCATCGCCCATCGCTCTGCAAGGGAGCGCGACGGCGATCCGTCCAGGACCAGCGCTAAATACCGCGCGCGGCGCGAAAAAGTATGCCATGCCCGCGATGGGCGCGGGAAGGCATCGCGCACGCCGACCGCCACTGTTGCGGCGGCCGCGGCGAAGTTTTCTTTGACTATTAGGCCGCGTGCGGCGGAATGGCCATGAACTGAGCGCCGCGATGGCATCGCGGCGATGGAGGTATGCCCCCGGCCATAGGGAAGGGAGTGACAACGTGTCGCCGAAACTGCTCACCGCAGCGCTGTAGTGAATAATGAAGTCACTCGACTTGAACGAAACAGGCATGCGCGTGGATGGAAGATTCCTCTTGAGTCTTCGTTTTGCTGATGACATCGTACTTTTTTCCAATTCTAACGCTGAAGCAGAGGCAATACCTGTTGAACTAAAGGAAGCGAGGAAAACCATAGGGCTGAGGGCCAACCGGAGAAAGACTCAGGTCATGAAAAACGTTTACTGCGAAGAAGGAGGTATTTAACTGGAAGGCTCTCAAATTACTGAGACGCCATCCTTCATGTACCTCGAACGTTTGATGAACGGTGAGAACGCTATGACAAACGAGCTGAATAGTGGCGAAGAACCGCGTGAGCCGCTTTCGGACCACTTAAGGAGGCCACGGACCATCTGACGGCCCCCAAACTCCGAACAAACTTTTTCAACTCTTTTCCTTGCGCTCTGTAACGCAGAGGGGCCGATACTGCTGCCAGGTCCAAGTCGCTAATGATCATGCACAGAGCGCGAAGTATTTATTTTATTTATTTATTTATGGCGTAGAACAAAGTCTAGCATCAATGATGTTAAAAAGGGAACGAACAAAAAAATTCTAGCACAAAATATAACAATTAACAATCACTGTTAAACGACCATGAGTAGTAGCATATCTTCGAGCACTTCACGGAATTCAACATGTAGGAGACCTTCTACACACGTGCACAGACAGTCTCGCCAAATCATCGTACTTGCCAAGCAGCAAGTTGAATTCTTTGAGAACCCTGTAGGTTAGGAAATCTGACCTAATCCGTGACTTAGCAATCGCCACTCGAAGCTTAAGCTTTCCTCTTACAGATTTTGTCAGCATCCCTTCAAAGAAATCTTCCGGATTGATTGATAACTTCCTGGACAGGATTTTATACATCATGACAATATCAGCAGTTTTCCTTCTGTTCTTCAGTGATGGAAGACCAAAGAACTCAGACCGTTGGGAACCACTTGGAATCGAGCTGTAATCCACTGAAAAACATCTTATCATGAGCTTCCTCGTGAAGCTATTTTGTACGCTTTCCAAAAGATCGATATCCCTATTTCTAGATGGATTGAATACTGTAGTTCCAGTTTCAACGATAGGTCGAACATAGCTTTTGAAAGCCCGTATGTAGATCTCGGGAATACAGGATTTCAAAGCCCTGAACAGGTTATAGATACGGAAACTTGCCTTCTTCACCAAAAGTTGGCAGTGCTTTGAAAAAGACAAATCACTTGTTATAATATAACCCAAGTCACGAGCTTCATCCACCTTTTTCAGAGCCTGACCATTAATTCGATACGTCGGTGTTTGGGTATGACAATTGGATCCAATCATTAGAAAGTGCGTCTTTTCAGCTGCAAGTGGCAACTCCAATCTTTCTGCCCAAGAACTAATGAAATCTATTGCCGTCTGGAGGGACATTGAATCCTGTGCACCATCTATTCTTCTGTAGATTTTTACATCATCAGCATACATTTTACAAGTGACTCCCAGATTAGTTATGCAATTAGGGAGTTCAGAGGTATATAACAAGAATAGGATTGGTGATAAAACACCTCCTTGAGGAACACCACTTGAAGCTGAGAAGACATCGGAAAACTGGTCCTTAACCTTAACCTGATAAGTTCTTCCTGTTAGAAATTCTCGGATCCAGTTTACAATTGTGGGGTGAACACCAACTGTCTCCAACTTGGCCATTAATTTTTTGACTGATACTTTGTCAAAGGCCTTTGAAAAGTCAAAATACACAACATCTGTGCGTCTCTTCTCTTCAACAGCCCTTGACCAGTCATTCAAGGAGGTAAGGACGGCTGTTTCTACAGATCTGCCCTTGAGAAAACCGTATTGGTTGTCAGATATTACACCATGAGCCTCAAGATGACTGTGCTTCTTAAGTATTTTTTCGAACGTTCTTGCAAAGATTGAGGTGATGCTTATTGGCCGGTAGTTCCTGGGATCATTTAGCGGGGCCTTCTTAAGGATGGGAGTCACAAAAGCATGCTTCCATCTAGCAGGCACTTCCGCTCTGGTGTAGCTCAAATTGAATATGTGCTCCAGTGGGTAAGCAATGTAAAGAGCAACATTTTTTATGAAGCTTAGAGGAATGTAATCCGGAGATAATGACGAAGATTTCGGCCATTTAGCCAGCACCTCAATTATATCGCCTCTGTGAAACCATGGTGCGGAACTCATGCGCGGAAAGCGCGGCAGATCTGCAATATCATTCAATACAGAACTATTTCCACCAAAATGATTTTTAGTATATACTTTCTGAAAAACTCTTCCCAACAAGTCCGCTTTATCTTTATCTGTAGATACCGTTTCACCACATTCGTCGACCAGGCTGGGAACTACATTATCTCCCCCAGTCCGAGACCGAATAAGCCTATAAAATGCTATCTTGTCTACAGAAGTGGTGACTTTCCTTTCTACGTAGACATTGTAGCGATGCAAAGTCTTACTAAGTTTTGTGGACCAAAACTCGTATGAAGACCAGTCTTCAGGTTTATCGGTTAAACATGCCTTTTTCCAGTAGCGAAAACGGCGGAAAATCATTCTTTCAAGATGGATAGGGTAATTTTCCCCGTCGTCATTTAGCTGTCTCATAGGTACATACAATTCAATAGTGTGATGGAGAATTGCGAGCAGGGTTTCATAGAGTTGATCTACGGTGCCTCCTGAGTTCATTATACCGATCCAGTCAATATCCATTAGGTACTTACCAATTTGGGAATAATCAGCCTTCTTGAAGTCTCGTACCCATGTAACCTCCTTAAATTTAGGCTTAAAGTCTAACTCATACGTTATTGTAGCGTGATCGCTAGTACCGATAGGAGGTCCTACTTGCACATTGCTGACGAAACCTTGCTGGTTACATAAAATTAAATCCAGAACTGAATTACGCCTTGTGGGCGAGCATACTAACTGCTGAAAACCGTGGGTTTCAAAAACCTGAGAAAAGTTCCTAGCCGCATGACTGCTTTGGTATGACTTAAGATCAGGAAGATTGAAATCTCCCATCAAAACCGTGGTGAGCCCTGTGGCACAAAAATCACTTATAGCCTTGCATAGTTGATGCGACCCTGAGGCATTGCAATCAGGGGTTCTGTATACGCATATGATACGGAACTCAGCAAGGTATTCTTTGATGTCACATACTAGGATTTCGTAGCAGTTTGTTATAGATTCCTGAAACACTACGTTAAGCGAAAAATTCTTCTTCAGCAGAAGTAGTATTCCGCCTCCTTTTTTCCCAATCCGATCACATCTTATTCCTGTATACTGGTTGCTGACAAAGCCCAAAAGAGGTCTAAGCTCATTTTCGCTGCTCAGCCATGTTTCAGTCAATACGACAAAGTCGTATTTGTAGACGCATAAATTCATAACTAAAGCGCTGCAGTTCTTTACAAGCGACCTCACGTTTGTTAGTAGGCCAAAGCAGTTAATCCGGCGACCATTCAGCAGTTTCCCGCAGGGGCACTGTTGAACGACGTCGAAACAACGCGACTGGCGACTGGGGTAGTGGAGAGGGTTGGGGAAGGACAGGCCTCACGAGCTTGGGTTTCTCGCATGGCGCTATTATCCCCCAGTTCACCACTAGCCACATGGCGTTGCTCCCTCCTGCGCATTCTCTCCTCCAACGTTAGTGAAGGGCGCAGATAAACACCCTTGTGAGAGGGGGAGAAACGCAGGCGTGGAGCACGCCTTATCGCCAGCCGCTGAAACTTGCTGGCCGGAAGTACGACCTTAATGAGCCGAGGCCTGTCCTGCTCGCGCCTACCCATACGATAGACCGAAACGGGGGTGCACTCTACAGCAAGACAGTCAAGAAGGTCTGAAACATATGCAAAGTCGTGAGACAACCTTTCCGAAGATTTCGACGAGGAGGATTCAGTATTCCGAAGTACAACCGGCGAACTCAACATCGAGCCGGAGTTCACAGTTCCGACATGAGAAGAATGTCTCATGTTTGTGCCCCAGCGGACTATGGCGGAGTGGCGTTCTTCCCCACGCTTCTTCAACAGGGTAGTTGCAAATGTCTGCGTCTCCACTTACTCGTAAGGCAGCCACTGGACTCTCAAGCAAGCCCAGGGAATTGGGGGGGGGGTGGACGGGCCAGGCGTACGAGGGGTAGAACGCTCGTCCCCGCGGACTACGTGTGGAAGGCTAAATGCCGGTGGGCCGACCACATCATGGGGAGGCTAGATGACCAGTGGACGAATGAGCACCCAAGTGCATCCCGAGGAACGTGAAGCGTCTTCTTAGTAGACCTCCAACCAGCTGGGCCAATACGTCCGTCACACGGCTGACCCAAATGGCATTTCAGTTGGGAGCGAATCAAGCAGCTCGTCACCATCAGGGATGTGCCTAAATGAAATCCGAAATTTCGTCAATCGTAAATTGTAATTGCGAAAAAACCGTCGTAATTCGTAAATCGTAAGAGTGTCCTGACGTGTGAAGCAGTACGACTAATTTTTCAGAGTTTTCCTTGTTAATGTTAATTAAAAGTGACGCAATATTTATATATTTGTTGTGTTATTTTCAGCTCAATCCGGACAGTTTTCTTCCAAAACTCTTGCTTTTTAAATGTTCTTTTTATTTTTAGTCGGGATATCCTTCATATCAATCATTACAGCTTTCAGGAAAGTCGGTAAATTGTTGATTTAAATGCTCTATTTTCACCAGTGATGGCCTTCCAACGAAAATCTCACGTCGTTTGAATGGCCATTAAATTGCCAAACTTTTAGCAATTCTTTATCTGTTGCATAAATCTGGAACTTAGCAAAAGAATAGCAAGTCACTATGAAGACAGGTTTACTAAAATTTACCGCTAAATTTCCTGGGCACCCTCTGCCTAGTAGCTTTTGAAATGAAAGTGTAACGTAAAACTCTTCTAGAGCGTCTCCAGATTGATTCCATAAACCTCCAATTGGATTTGAAAGGTGTCTTGTTTGACTTTTGAAAACCCAACCTGAGTTGGGAAGAATGCAGTTTAAAATGGGAAACGGTTATTTTTGATTAAAAGCCCACTTTAAACGTAACAAAGGAAAACGGTATATAAGTCGTCACATGAAGCTAGTTAAACATAGAATGCATAAGAGAGTGCATAACGAGAAGGAACTTAGCAACCTTACCCACCCGAATTCAGATCTCTGTTAACTTTAGAGCGATGGAAAAACTTTAAAAGGAAAACTTTAAAACCTCCTAACAAAAGTACTTACAATTTCTGAAACATCGATCGACAATACCAGGCTTCGGCGCTATGAACTTCTTGTGGTCTGAGAGGGGTCACTGTCCAAAAAGCTTCAGTAACACGGACAAAGAGAAACGAGGAATATTGTTAATGAAGAAGACAAACATAGTCTTGTGGTCTGTGCTCTCCTCTTCTGACGCGGAAGAGAGCATAGATTTGGGCAGGGGAAGGGACTTCGGGATGTGGCCGGACTGCGAACCCGTTTTAAAACTGCCTACATCCCGAAGTTCCTTCTCTTGGCAGAATGTGGGGCGAACAAAGGTAGATGTGTGATCGTAGAGAAGAAATAACAGCGCATTCGAAGACTAAAATTTTGCGCTACTGCATAATAATTGTTTGCACTCGCTCGGCTGCCATTCGCCAGATGTAACGAACGTTTGCTCTCGGAGAGGCCACAGTATTCCAAGCGGGTTAGACAGGGTGTGCGACAATCTCGACCACGCTGCTGCTTGGGGAGACCAAAACTGCCAAAACCACTTCGACTCTTTCTTCGAATAAGTTCCAAGCTTGCTTTTACAGCACTTTGAACATACATTTGCTCCACACTGGCTGCTAATCAATAGAAACCTCAGTCGTTTTAACTCTTCCATACGATTCTGGTAATCGTCTGACCCCGCTTTCAATCGCGAATGATATTCTATCAAGTCTTGCGTCAGTGTGTTCGGAGAAGATAGCATGAATCGTCTATGAACAGACCGACCAGGTGGTCGTTAGATAATAAGATGTGAATCAGCGAATACTCATTTTTCCCCACAAAATAGCCTCGAATGTCTTTCTCTGGGCTGGAATGGAACGTTCTTCAGCAGCACAATGCATGCCTTGCTGGAAAGGGAGGAGTCCAACCTTCCGGCGAGCTTAATTTTAATTATGTAGTGTTCTGGCTTCTCGTTTAGAACAGGCTTGGTAGTGAATGGCAGCTCTTACGGTGTTAGAGAAATGTAACGTCAGTTAAGCAAAGAGAGAAGTCGAACTCCAGAGACCTGCGCACAGTACATTGTCCCTTGTCATGGTGCGACATCCGAACATAAACACTAAAGCGAACAGAGGGAATGAGCGAGACTTTTAAAGTAGGCACATCTTTATAGCCCGGGCCGCGTCGCCTCATTTGGAGTTGGGTCAATGGTCACATTTACGAAAACTTGCTATTTACACTCCAAGATGTCGTAAATCGCAAATCGTAAAAAAATTACCAAAAAATCGCCCTAAGTCGCAAAATCGTAAATCGTAATTACGCACACCCCTGGTCAACAAAACCGAATGGCAAAACTCAGGGAACTCCAGCATAAGGATGGCGAGACGACGAAAAAAACGGAAGCGATGCTGTGGTCCGCAGGACCAAGGAAGGCGGACCATCTCAATATCTAAGTATTTATATAATCATGAAGGGTGGGCTGTCTATGATAAGCGCTATTTCTGAACTCTTAAAAAGAGAAACCTTTCCCTGACACCTCCCTGATTCATGTTCCGGTTGTTAGACGTCCTTGAGAGCCAAATCTTTGAATACGCATAAATCAGGGTAAGACTCTTCTGGCTGAAGCAGGAATCTCGATGTAGCACCACGTTGGAGAACATGTAGGAGAGGAGACGTGAGGAGCCGATGATATCGCGAGCGAGCGCTTTTGGGTTCGGTCTGCGTCCAAAGCAAGCACACGCTCCTCCCCACCGTGGTGCCCAATATGGAACTGGTAGGCCGGACACAGAGCTGCCCACTATTAGACAAGGGGACCGCGTTCTCCATCGACAGGCTTCTCCAGTTAATACAAAGGCCCGATATGTATTCAATTTCTCATGCTACACGACGTAAATGTAGAATGTGCGGCGCATCCCAAACAGGATCGATTTATTCGAATCCAATCCACTCGCATTCACGAGGATTCCTACAGCGGCGTCGATGTCACAACGGGGAATGAATGCTAGTCGAAACTGTTTATCGACGAGTCCAGGATGCGCGTTTGCCACAACTGCTGTACAGCTTGCGCTGACATTGAGGCGTCACTTGTGTCGTGTCCACCGGAAGGTACTCGACGGCTTCTGCGCACGTGCTCGAACTTCTGACTAGGCTAGCCTCGCGAATTTTCAGGAGATCGGCGCTTCTTCATCCCGTCTCCCATTTAAACGCGTTAGAGATGGCGCGCGTTTTCTATCAGTCTAAACGATCTTGTCAAGAAGAGCGTTGAGGATTACACAGCTCTCGATGACCGCGACGACCAATCACCAGGTGACGCCGAATGTCGGCTTCTGGAGACCGGACCACCTCCTCGGCGAATTAATCGATGACTGCCTGACGGTTTGGAGGTAGATGACGAACCAACATGAGTGTTGCCAAACTATTGACTCACTGCGGTTGTTTAATCATCCTTCGCTGCGTTTTCCCCGAAATGGGGAAGCGCAGCGGCCAGTGTTCCGAATCGTCGTCTTCAGTGATACGAAATTTTTGCGTGAAGCCAAGAGGTCAGTAGCGAGTCTTGGAATACGGTCACCAAATGAAGTCAACCGATTGGCTCCGTGCTTAAGTTGACCTGCCCCTTAAATCTGTAATTACGTCACTGTAGGCTAGTATATGGTGGAGTAGGGTAGGCTTGCCTCCACAGCATCCTGTAGAAGCAGAATGCGTGGCGCAATCCAATAGAGATCGATTAGTTGCGCCGTTTATCATCGTTTTTAAAAGCTTCTCAACGACCTATTCTTCGTTCGTAGGTACAGTATTGGGTAATCTATTAAAAAAGTCAATGTTCCCCACCTGGCAAAACGTTGGGGACTGCATAACAAAGAAAGTCAGGGCTGGCAAGCCAAACCTCATAACGGTTTGGAAACGATTTCAGAAGTCTGAGATTCCCGGCTGAGATCACGAACCAGAACAAACTAGGGAAAAAAGTAAATGCGTATGGCCAGGATGCAAAACATTTCTACTTTCATATTATTGTAGTCAAAATGAGTAATTCTGCGACAAGAAGTCGCGTATCTTCGTGGAAAATATGGGTCGAGCCGTCAATGACCACTCTTCTTTTTCGCTGAGGACGACCTTATGTTGGACGAGTTTTTTCACAGTACGCACTGTCAAGTACCTAACCACCATGCAGCAAATCCTGACACACCCGCGGTTTCGAACCTCGGAGACATCGTCAAAATCTCCATAGAATGAAGAATAGACCTTGCTGCCGCTACTAGTAAGGTCTCTGAGATGAGCTCCAACCTCTCGTTCCTCCAATCTCAGTTCACCCTCTATTTCCAGTGACTTTGCAGTCGTATTCTCAATGAGTGGGTCTAGAAAATATAATCGTTCATACACTAGTGGCAGGTCGAGTGCTGTTCTCTGAGCGACTTCTTCGAGACTGGAATTGGATGAGCTGGTGACGAACAGTCATATTTCTAGTAGTTCCCTCACTGAATGCAGCGCTTGATAAGGCCTTAGCAAACGAGTGCAGCTTTAACTCGTAGTGGGAAGAATCACGAATTTGCTCGGGTGCCTCACAAAATCACACTCACATGGTGTCTCACAAAATTGCAGCGAGAAGCAGAAGCGGTCATTTATGTCGGTCAGTTGTGCCACACTTTCCAAGGTCCTACGCTCTAACTACACAGCGTCAAGAGTTTTCTATCAAAAAGCGCATAAAATCTTTGATAAAAGAACGACAACACTTTTAGGACAGGCTATGTACATAATGGAATGGCTGTTCGCTTTAGGAAAGGTTCCAATGGTAAACGGTCGAGAAGAGACTATGCTCATTTTCTAACGCGTGTTTGGATGGCGTTCTCGAAGTCTTCTGATCGTATTACAATCCGCTTCACACTGTCGATCTGGTTCTTATGAAAAATTGACAGTCGAATAGAATCCTACTGTTGGCCAAGAGTAAGTTATCACGGTACTATTCGCTCATCCCCTCGCCAACACTGTGAAGACGTCCACCACTCAGGTTAGATACCTTCCAGGGAGAACCTGGAAGGTATCTAACCTTTTTAATTTGAGATTTCACGTTTATTGTATTATAAAATGTATGGATATTTATATTAGAGATTAAAGAGCGCATCCCTTACGAAGCGGGACAAACGCTGAGGAAGAAGAAGAAGAAGAAGAAAAAGAAAATGAAGAAGAAGGACATTTGACCTGCCTAATATCAAGTGCGCGAGTGCACATCTCCAAAAACCCAACTGTGCGCTATATCCACAGGGATCCAGGGCACCTTGCATTGCTACCTGAAGTGTGCGTCATTCGTAAAAATGATTCCAAACCATTCTGTGGTCGAGACGGAGCGTTATCGATGAACCCGGCGGACGAGCTTTTCGTCGAAACTCCTGCCTATCAAAGACCGTTTGCTCATTCGAAGTGACATGCTTGAGACGGTAAAACTTGGCAGGGACATTTTCGACTGAACTTTCAGCTGGGCTCTCTGGTTGCTCCAGCCTTTTGTGTACGAAGACGACAAACCTAGCTTTTTGCGCCCTTAGTGCTCCTGCTGTCTGGCTGCATCACTTCTGAAAAGGATCCAATCTAGGTACTGCTCTCATGACCTCTTAAAAACCACATTTCTGGCTGGTCATCAAGTTCTCTGCTTGGCTATTTCATTAGACTGCGGCGGTGTAGTTGTGGACAGGACATGTCACTGACCTACCCTACACTGATCTTGCGAATGACGCCAGCATTGGTGCCTTCGTCGTTGATACTCCATATCCTCGATGGAGTGACGCAACCTGTGGTGTAGACGAAGTTTTGGGCGACCGTGGCGTAATGCTAAGCTCCAATCCGCCACAAAACATTAGACTGCCTCTTCACATGAGACATCTGCTGGAGCAAAAACTGACATGGTGACCCAATTTTTAGGTCCACGGCACACTAGTTCTGACTCAGAGGTTTATGATTACTTTTACCTAATCATAATTTTTGAGATAAAGGTTGGCGCGATGCTACTATGAGGGGGCCAGCCCACATTTGAACGAGTTTTTACCCGTGTGACCTAGGCCCCTCTCGCTGCAACTTGCATTACGCGTCAGTTTGCGTACAATGTGGGAAATTCCACGTCACCATATTGGACTGCTACGCCTAAGTTGGTCGAAGACCATTGGCTGCCCCCCCCCCCGTGGTATCACTGCTCCTGAAGATTTAACTCGGAACTCGCTCATCCTGCATCTGCTACACTTTATGTAAATGATATTTCCACTACCAATCCGGCAAGCACTGCAGTTGTAGAATTGCGCAAACACGTAGGACATGTGAAAGGTGCGATCTTACTAAAGAAGGGTTTCGGGCTCCCACGGAACTTCAAGTTGAGTCAGGATAGTTAGAAAGAGCTCGGAATGCTGATTGCGAATATGGGTGCCAAAATTGCAAAATGAACTCTCTGAGCGAGTTATGGACCGCCAAAATCGGGTGGTCTCACCACAGGCTGGTCCACGCTACACAGCTGGCGCGAGAGTGGTGAGTCATCGAGGCTCCGTGAGAAGGCCAACCCATCTGCAGGGGTGGCGCAGGGGTTGTGCTACTGCTCGTCAGGCGCGACGTCATTGGTTCGGTTGCCGTTGCTGCCGGTGGTTTTGCAAATCATAATTTATCCTCGAAATGACCTTTTATTCTGAATTATGGCGCGTGTGTGATTAAATAGCCGGAAAAACTACCATACACGCTTGTAAAAGTGCTTGAACGCAAATACTGTTAAGGTAAAATTTTTATTTACTATTTTGCAGAAATTGAGTCCAAATCGTATATTGAACAACCAGAGGTTTTTCTAAGAACCTTTGCATTCGTGGAACAAAGCAAAAAATGCGTTAAGCAAAAAGTTAGTTAGAATGTATGCGAGGAAGAACAAAATGTCGTTGATCTACTGCAGTTTTGATTGATGTGGAAGCCATCTCTCAAC
This sequence comes from Heligmosomoides polygyrus bakeri, assembly GCA_947359475.1. Classification (NCBI taxonomy): domain Eukaryota; kingdom Metazoa; phylum Nematoda; class Chromadorea; order Rhabditida; family Heligmosomidae; genus Heligmosomoides; species Heligmosomoides polygyrus. The sequence continues at coordinate 40,293,456 of OX375868.1, forward strand.
ATATTAATGGAGTAATCTTACTGATTTACTGTTGTGGACATCTTTGCAGGCTGCCAAATAACTGTGCACAATATTTCTGCCGGAGCTACATCGCTGATTCAACCTCTAGACGTTTTTTTCCTCGGCCGTTGAAAAACGATACGAAAAGAGTCAGGTCGTTGGCCACGGCAAATAGAGTGAAGTTCAATATGACCCACAGAGACAACCTACTGAGGGTTCTATCGCAGATTTACCGCATGCTTTGTGCCCCTAGGTTTCCAAACTTTTTGAAATACTCATGGCATAAGGCAAGCTTCACTGATGATCACTCAGGTGTTTTGTCCCTCCTGGTGAGTATTTGTTTGATCTTGCTACAATTGACTGTTTTGTTGCTGGTTGCAGAGAGGCTGCTTGTTTAAGATGTGCAGTGTGTGATGCTTCACACATTTTCTTTGGCTTTGTTCCACGAACGCCAAGATTGATAGAAACACCTCCAGTTGTTCATAATAAGATTTGGACTCTGTCTTGCAAAATAGTAAATAAAAATGTCACCAGTTCTTTGTCTTCAAGCATTTTTACAAACGTGTATGGTAGTTTTCCCGGTAATTTAATCACACACGTGTCATAATTCAGAGTAAAAGGTCATTTCGAGGATAGATTATGATTTGCGAAAAACCGGTGGCGATGGTGACCGAACCAACGACGACGTACCTGACGAGCAGGAGGAGCACTACCCTTGCGGCGCCGCCGCAGATGTGTTGGCCTTCCTATGGAGCCCTGATGACTTACCACTCTCGAGCCAGCTGTGTCGCACGGCAAGCCTGTGGTAAGGCCACCCGATTTTGACAGGCCCTAATTCGCTCAGAGAGTTCATTTTGCAATTTTGTATTCGCAATCAGCATTCCGAGCTCTTTCTAGTGATCCTGGTCGCAACTTAAAGTTCCATGGGAGGTCGAAACCCTTCCCAAGTTAACATCAATAGTTCCAGCCGGGGTCTGCGTAAATGAAATTTGAAATGTCGTAGGTCGTAAATCGTCATTACGGAAAAATGGACGTAAATCCCAAGTCATAAACGATAAACCGTGTGAGTTACCTGACGTGCAGCGCAATACAACTGAATTTCTATACAGGGTGCGCCAAAATAACGGCTTGAGAGTTTGGTGTTTTCCTTTGCAAACGCATCAACCCGCAACACTACGGCAATGGTGCCAATTGTTTCGGCACATCTTTTTGTACCCGCCAGTTTCCTCCGAGTTCAATTTGGAGTCACCAACCGTCTCCTGCATAATGCCAAACCAAAGAGCCACAATTCTCTCGTTCTGGAACTCCATTCTCGAACTCAATCGTCGCGTCAGAATGACATCGTTCGTTTGCTCGATGTCGCCCAAACGACTCTTTCCAAAGCAATAATTCGGTACAAGGAGCTAGGGAGCTGGGTCATGAAGGTGACGTCCAGGTCGAGGACGTAAGCGCCATCAACAAGTCCCGAATACGGAAAATCTTCAAGAAGCGAGATGACCGAAATCTGAAGACTTCCATGAGGAAGATTGCTCGAGACATCGTTGTCAGCCCCTCTTCACTGCGTCGTACAGCGAAAGAGGAACTAGGTATGAAACCCTACAGGACCCAAAAAGTCCAGCTTCTAACGGACAAGAACAAGCGCGAACGGTTTTTTCGATGTCGCCAACTAAGGGTGCGGGCCGTAGGTCAAGGATGGGAACGGATACTCTTTCATTTTCGAAATTTAACAAAAAATCTGTCACGGTGTGGACCAGTCCCAAAATCTTATAGCACGAGCATTCTAAAATCTAACGTCATACATACGAGAATATTTAGAATATAGTAGAAGTGGTCTCGACTGGAGTGGCCCACGATCTCCGTGACTCGCACCGGTCGTTGCGACTGAGCTCTTTTTCCGCTTTCGTCTTAAGAACTTTCTGGGAACGCAGTCACGAGAGGAGAGTCCTCGGTCTTCTACGTTAACCCGCAAGGCCCCCAAGGATCCACCTCCGAAGCAATCAAATTCTGACCTCCACTAGAAGAGGGTAACACTCTGTTGGTGGAAGTCCAAGGGAATGCTCTACCACGAGTTCCTTGAAGCCGGCATCGCAGTGACTGCGAATATTTAGGCTGTCCAACTACAAAAGTTGAGTGAGGCCACGCAGCGGAAACACCCCGAGGGAGGAATGCCTACTTTCTTCACGACTATGCCACAGATGTCTCGCAAAGTTTTAGAAAACTTCAGTTGAACTCGAAAAGAGTGCAGATGATTGGGAGTCATCAGTCATGGTGCCACATCAGAACATTTAAAAAACTTCGCTGAACCAACCCCGTGTGCATCACATCATTTGGATGCCAGTTGCCCGTAGATCGATAACATACGAAAATTTACGATTTACGTCTCAAAACGTCGTAAATCGTAAATCGTAAATACGCACCCTCTGCTTCCGGCACAGGGAAATAATACCATGCTCCTGAAAGTACCGCGCCCATAACAGCATGCGGAAGAATTGGACTACAACTGAATCTTACGAAGAAGGTGTTTGTTAGGAACGGAAAAGTTTCTAATGTCCCGTTCACACCAGACGAAACTGTCGTTTAAGACGGCCTGGTTAGGAAGTCAACAATAGTAACCACCTAGTGCTGCGCAGGAGAAAGCGCCCAGCTTGGGGTTGCCAGGACTTCGAAGAGGTAGTGAAAAAGAGGAAGAACGGCAAAGCTCGGAGTGACACGATTCACGCAGGAAAGAGAAGGTCTGAGGTTTCCCTCATCGTTGACGTTCGAAGACCGTCAACTTGCTCGCTTGAGCGAAGTCCGAGTGATGGCTTCTAATTCCAGTTCTAATTCTATTAGGTCCACTGCAGTAAACTAAATCTGCGGTAGAAACTATACAGAAACCGCGGTAACTGGCATAAAGCCGAATGGATGCAAACATTTGGAGGACCACGACGGTGCGAGCGGAGACCTCGCGACAGGGCTGAGGAGAAGTGTTTTTCTCAATATTGCAGAGAAGTCAACGCAGACGAAAGGAATTGAGTAAGAAAACACTGACTAAGAGCGAAGCCGAACAGGCAAAATCGCCTGTTATCGGCAGAGTCTATGCAAACAAATGTGAGGGCGGCGGTGGTGGCGGAGGTTGGCGAAGAAACAGCTGATCGGATGGAAAATTCGGGCAAAGTAAACGGCTCGCTCGCCACATTGTGCAGTGCAAGAGACGTATGGAGAGGTCAGACCAGTGGAGCGGAGGAACTGCTGCGGAGCGGCTGACAGGGACATGGAGCCTTTTCCCGGAAAGAAGCAAAGGACCGGCTGAGCCCATGAGACAAGGTGAGGTCGAAAACTGAATACGAGAGGATCCACACCGACAGGTAGGTGAATCGCAGTGGATGGAGGTGTAGAGACGACAGAGTCTGACTTTGAGTGCTAATCCAGGGGCAGTGAGGGTGTGTGGGACATTCCATAGCTTAAGCGGCTACGCTTTCGTTCGCCTTGCCAATCGACCGTTCGGTTCTCGCCGTCCTTCCCTCCCTCCCCCTTGCTTCCACCCTGACCTTCCGTCACAGACCCTCTTGCAGCGAACGGCGTTTTTTGCCGCCATCGCTGCTGCAGGCCTATGGGTTTTCGCATCGTTCTGGGAGCTGCGGCGCTGCGGTCTGCGTGCTGACCTCAGCAAAAAGCTCCCACTGCTGATGCTGCTGATAGCGGCATGAGGGCCGTCCACCGTAGACCACCGACTGATTACCCGAGCGACCAAGGAGAAATCTTTCCGAAACTCTAAACGATTCGAGGAGAGTGCACGACAGAGCGATTGGGAACGCCTCCGAGTCACATGAAGTGTGAATGGGAAAGCCCGCACATGGCCTTGGTACATATGAGGGAACTGCGCCGACAAAAACGCCCGCAAGTAAGTGAATGAGTCGTGTTCTCGCCCAGGAAGACGTTCCGACGAGCCACCATCGCGTATGGGAAGCAGGGAACCTCCTCAGAGAATAGCAGCTGTGGAAATCTTTGTTACCGCAATCGCGAGCTCTGAAGAAGTGGAGCAAAGTAATGTTGAAAAACTAACGGGTCACACAGACGGAGGAGACAAATGACCGGAGCAAAAGGTCAACTGCAAAAGCGAAACAGATCCAGAATTCGATGAATTCGAGAACGGGCACGTAATACTAACGGCCAAACTGTTTTGTAGAATGGATACGCTTCTCTCAAATGGATGCAGCGACACCAACACCAATCAATCCGATAGAAGGATCGGAGCTTGCAGAGCTCATGTGCCCCTTACTGCGGTGGGCACGAGCAGAGGGCTTCTACATGAACCAAGGGATAAATTAAGTGCTCTAAAAGCTCAGCTGGAGTTTGTGGTGCAGTCCGAGAAAAAATCATGGTGTTGCCGTACACATCGAATAGGTTTGAGGTTCGGTTCACGACTAGATCAACCTCCCTCCAACTAAAACTTCTTTCCCTCTGGAGTCACTATGACAATAGCAGACGAGTGTCGGGAGAGAATATTGACTTCCACATACCTAGTCAACGCAAGTCTTTGCTCGACACGAGGAGGCATCAAAAATCAACTTCGGGATGCCTCGTAGAAATGCAGTGTGTGACGCATTCGAAAAAGAAATTAATTAGCGCCATGCTATGCAGTAGATGGAAAGTTCTTCAATCATGATAATCCAAATGAAAAAAGATTCGGAAGAACCATACATTTTTTGTATTATTGATAGTGACCAAAAGAGGTCACGTAGGACGCATGCAAGGCTTTCAAGATCGTTAGATAAAGGGGGCGTCGCTCCAATCCTTGTTGAAGTGTGCTAGGCATTCAGTCTTTCCTGCACATTCAACAGACCTTGAATGAGCACTTCACCTCACTTGCAAACACTGACTTGCAAAAAATGCCAGGGAATTTGATGGACGGAGAACACTATGCTTTCTCGTTCCCAGGCAATCTTTGTAAGCATTCACCGACCCTGGGGGATGAAGACCACAGGTGAGCGCCAGTCGAATCCAAGATTGACTCCGTGCATGCGTGGGCCAAACCGCTCTGCTCAATTTAAGAAACTCAACTCCCTCCTCGGTGTAAAATTTTCCTGAAAGCGTTACTAGGCTTTGCTTTAAACGCCAACTAAAAAGCTTCTAATGGTCTGCGCGTTTCCATCCTTACGTTTTTGCAGGGCTGGACCGTTCTAAGGCGATCCAAAAGAAGTGCACCCCTGCAATTCAATCAGTCACTAAATAAGGAAATGAGTGAATACGCGAAGGACACGAGTCGATCACGGCTCGTGCTCACGCGGCGTCGGTTGCTCCCCATGATCAGCCAGGCATATCGCCCGTTCAATTGTGTCGTAAAGGATAACTTGCTACTAAGCCAACTGCTAGCCGCTGCGATTCACTGAACGGACCTGCTATGCATTCGATCCATCTTCTGAGGCTGCATAACCTACGCCAGATGTTGGTTGATCGGTGTATTTGGGTGTGTTTGCGGCATTTCATAGTTTGCGAAAGCAGCTGAGCCGTTGAAAATGCACTTTTAAGCTTGGCTATATGTTAAAGAAACTAGAAAGCCTCCTCCAACAGTCGAAACATGCAACGAGGGCCTCAAAAAATGGCACAAGAGGGCACTTGATCAAACAAAGTTGAAACTATTAAGTGAAAGCACCACTGTGTAGGTGGGGATTGGGAATCTGTTTTTTTCTACGGTTACATGGGGCCATTATTACAGTACTTTTTAAACGCAAAGAATAATGGGACAATGACTAGGTCTGCTGAGCATCCTTATCAGGGTGTTTGCTGAATTGATGTCTAATCAGCGACTGATCGTCGCAGTACGAGAATGCTTAAGCTTTCTCCTGGCAAAGTGTGCTGCGAACAAACACGGCCCACGGTTTGAAGACCATGAGCGTTAGATGCAAAATGAGTATCAGCTATTGGGCTCGAAAAAGCCTTGTCTGTAATCACAGGGGCTCTCGTAAGAATAATCGTATGTCTTGCCCTGCTGGGCCGCGTGTAGCGCAGTCGGAGGAGGCGCGACTGTCGCGTGCACCCGATACCAGGTTCCTGGTTCGGATTTCCCGCCCAGGCCAACCAAGCCTTCCATCCCTCCGGGGTCGGTGAATTGGTACCAGACTTGTCTGGGAAGGATAAAGCGCTGACTTGTTCATCGGCTGGCCACCGCAAGTCATTGTATGGCCAAATACGCATTCATGTCGCCTCCACGACATCCCGTAGAAGTAGAATGCGCTGGCGCATCCCAGAAGGGATTGAGTAACGCCGTCCTTTATCCTTTTTTTATCCTTGCCCTGCTGAGCTGCTGTCGGTTACATACAAATAAAAGGCGACGTTAGTTGATTCGGTTGTAGTAGGCGCCATGCAACGTGAAGTTAGATGGTTGCAAAAGTCTTGAATGTTTGGGATCTGCAATGGCAGGAGTGGACAGCAGGGATGAGCTGATTACCCGCTATCCATTCCCATTGAACAGCTCTGAGGAATTCGGCCTATCCATTTGTTTTTCGTTATTCGTTAATTTTTGGGCCGCATAATGATCAACCATTCAACCAACTCCTAAGGCTTGGACATTCTGTTATTATCAATATTATAAGATCTGTGTGGTATATTCTCTATAATAAAGAGAAGGATTATGAAGAATAGTAGCAGAACCCAAAATTCTTAGGTGGGGATTTCCTCACTTGACAGGAGGCTACGCAGCCAAAGCAAAGGCTAATTTCGCTTATCTCCCCTATTTAGTACTAACCGTAAGCATAAGGTTATCTAGATCAACCTAGCCTTCCAAACGTCTGTGGGCGATAAATTTGAACCAGACACATATAAGACACATTTCACACAAAGTCATCTATCCACTGGCCACTGCAAGTCAATGCGTAGACCATGTACGCATTCAAACCGCCTCCACGACATCACTTATTGTTAGATGCGTGGCGTGTCCCAATCCTATCAAATTCGGCCTTAATTCCATGGGTGATGGTATCATTTTAGTGCCAGAATCTCGCAAAGCGTCGAGTAAACACCCCGGTTAGTTACGAGCACGATCGAAAAGGGGAAGAGAATTGACGTAGAAAATAGAGGAAACGGCACATTTATTTATTTATTTATTCACAACAAGTTAATTAATTTTGTAGGATTGATTTCTTGAAACCATTTTGTGCCCGCTTTTATCCGAGTAGAGATGCGCCTGCAATGCGAGAGCATAGACCCATACCTCTTGAAAGTCTGAATGCTATACATAGTTAGATTAAAAAACATAAAACTGTTCGTGATCTACTTTAGAATGCAGAAACATGCAGGCTGATTTCGGTTAGTAGATTATCCACCGAAATTTCTTAAGCTATACTGCGAACTGGTCAATCAAGCAATGGGAGGATGAAAGGATGGGCGTCGATGTGAAACAGTTAAACTATCGACTGTCGTTAAAATGTTGGTCTGCTTTGGAAATAGTAGTGTTCTCGGCAAGCTGCGGAAGCTCGTCCGCTGCTCGGGGTTCATTGCAGCAGCCTTATCAGAGCCTGAAAAAAGCAAGAGAGAACGGATGAACTACTCGTCCAATCATCACTTCCTTCACTTTGTAACAAAAGTTGATGGAAAGAGGAGAGGCTGGATAAGTAAAGTAACTCGACTGATCCTATGGAAGCAGCCGAAAACCGATTGAGTGAGGAGCGGGTGTGAGAAGGGATGGATCTAATGTTGTTTACACCTAACCTCTGAAACTGCTGTTACTAGAGAAGATCCGTGGACGAGACTTTTGTATTTTCAGGGTTACGAGGACGTTCATGCCGAAAGCTTGGCCGAGTCCGCATAACAGTCTTGGTTCCACAGCTTGATGATCTCGTTACTAATCTCTGTTGATAAACGTAGTGGCAGGTCATCGATCCCAGAGGAATGAGAGTTTTGGTAGGCATGGGCACAACAGACCGTGAAGTCGATTCGGAGAGTACATTGGAAGTTGGTTATTCATTAAATACCAAAGGGCGTAAACAACTATTAAACAACTATTAGGCTGTCGCAAAATTAATCTCCGTTTCGTGGTATGAATAAATAAATAGTTTTTACCCTAAATGGTTCCATCTCAGGGAAAGCCACGCATAGATTTTTTCCTGCTCTTTCAGAAAGCATATGTGGACGTCGCTCTAATTTTTCTGGTCGACCTTTTCCAGGGCTCCGTTAAATCATGAACCGACGCCACTATCGAGTCATCATGCTTTACGAATTTCAATTGGGACATTCTGCAGTAGAGGTACCCCATAACTTTAGCAGCGCTTTTTGGACGGAATGTCTTTGCAAACAAACGGTGAGGATCTGCTTCGCAGGTCGTCGCTTGACGATGAAGTTTTGAGGAGAGCCGTCGAAGCAAATCCGAAGACGAATACACACGCGTTAGAAGAGGACCTTGGCGTACATCATAGCACGATAGTAAGACACTTGGAGAAAATCGGCAAGGTGAAGAAGACGACGAAGTAGATGCCTCATGAGCTAACCGATGAGCAGCGGCCGGCACGTTTCGACACTTGCTCCAATCCGCTAGTTCGCTTTAAATTGAGCCTCTTGTAAGCCGTATTATAAATGTAAATGAAAAATGAGTCGTTTAGGATAACAGAAAGCGGAGATTTGTCTGGGTAGATAAGGATGCTCCTCCAACATCCTTTCGTAAACCTGACCTTCACCCTAAAAAAGTTATGCTTACTTTGTGACGGTGTTGTAAAAGTGTAATCCATTACAGCTTTTTGCAACCTGGCCAGGCAGTCACAGCGGAGTCTTACTCCTGTGATTTAGACCAAATATGTGAGAAGTTGTAAAAATTGTGGCCGGCTGTGGTGAGTAAAGGAGGGCCGCTCTTTTTGCAGGACAACGCAAGGCCACACACCTCACAAATCACTCGGCGAAAATTGAACCATTTAGGTATCGAAGTTCTTTCTCACCCACCATATTCTACCGACCTTTCCCCACTGAATATCACTTTTTCCGAGCTCTTGATTTTCATTTGCGTCAGAAACAATTCACTATTTGGCCGATGTTGAATCTGCCCTCCTGATTTCGGTAATTCCTGTGATCTCAGTTTTTATTGCTAAGGATTAGATTCATTATCCCTTCGCTGGCAAAATGTACAAATTCTGGGGGATCTTACTGCGATTATTAAAGTTGTGTTTAACCAGAGTTATAGCGGCTACACCGATCGAGGCCGCAAGTGCGACGTCTGTGGACTGTGCACTGCCACGTTATCAACATCTAAAGCTTTTGTAACTGCACGAACCGGTTGCGCTGGTTCCGCTCGGAGATTCGAAAGCATTCACTTCATTTTCTTTGATCGTCAAGTGGCTGGTACTGAGGCTGTAAGCTCCGATAACGATGCTTTCTTGCTATCAAAACTCTAAGCGGGACCTGAACCCGCACCACCTACTCACAGGGCAGGGATGCTGTACGCCATTATACCACCGGCGCTGTTTGATCGAACGCAACATGGAGTCCCGCCTGGCGCTAGAGTTGGGATCGCAGCAAAACACTGTTACAACAAGCCTTCAATTTGATTCAACTAGAGAGAACGGCTCCATTGAGGGCAAGTGGGTGAGGTGTGACGGATTTGTTGGCTTCCATTGCGAAGGATGCAGGGTACCGTCACAAGAACAAGCTTCATTTTATGAAGCTAACACATTTCTGTGCACCAGACATCTCCTTCCAGTCTGTTGAAGATGAGATTCTAGATCACAGATGAGTTAGGAGCATTGTGGGAAGAGACGCGCTCGCCGCGCTTGCTACAGACCTCACAGCTGCCGCGCGTTTTCGTATGTTCGAACACGCGGCCGAGCTTATCATAATACGGCGTCTCCAAAGACTAACAGGAGGGCTAGAAATAACAAGCATAACAGTGTCAGAACTCCCGATCTACTGTAGAAAGCGTAACGATTTGAACCACTTCTTCCGTTGTTGCACAGCTGTTGTCCGTGTTTCCCGCTATCTGGTATTTTTGGCAAAATGATCCGTTGTCCGTTATCTCGGTTTGAAATTTCAGTATTCGCTTATCTCTGGTGGCAATCGATGGAGACAGTTCTCGTTCTTGCCCACAATTATAAACTCAGTTCATTTTGGAGGGGTCGAACGTTTGGGGTACAAAAAATCTGGGCGGTACTCTGAACTTTGAATTGACACCGGGTAGACGACAGAGTCTGCGCCTCCTCAGCCTGTGCTTGACCTATGAATGAATTGAATAGCGCAGTGTATAGCGTAGTAGTGCTGCTGTGAAGACCTAGTCTTGAATCGTACATCAACAAAATTGTCGAATGAAACTTGTGTCAAATCATGCTCAGTACTCGACATTGGATCCGACGCCGATTCGGATAATTCGATTCCTTCATTTTTCAAACCCATTTAAAAGGCTTATACGAATAGTGGCACATTTAAAAAGCACCAGATCTTAAGATGATTCAGATATGAGCAGCTCTAATAAAAAGTTTTTCGGATGATGCAAATGATTGATTTACCTTCGGATCTCACATCGACTATACGAATCGGACAGCTAATCAGATTTCTGATTAAAATCCGTAATCTGCATTATCCGAAAATCCGATCTCGTGAAAATCACCCCATTCTGAATCGCCATAAATTCCTGGCTTTTCCAAAATCCCGTTGCTGGTACATGTTTTTAAACCAAGGTTTGAAAAATGACGAATCTGAATTACCTGAACCTGCGTAGCGGATTCAATGCCTAAAATTCTAACCATAAATGCTCAGCTCAAATAACGGAAGGGCATTACAAGGGATGTTTATGCATTTTTGACAGAATTTGCTAATGACCACCATGTCCAATATATTTTCACAAAGTCTATGAAGACATTCAAATGAAAGGAAAATAGCATAAGATTAAGCTTGCACCTTCCGCAATGAAGACTTGTAGAAGATTAGCCTTTGGAAGAGAATCATTTTTTTTTTGGGGTGAAGAGCATTGCTTGCTGCTTGCACTGAAATACGATGTTATGCGTTCCGACCGCGAAATTCGCAGTCCAGAAAAGTGGATTGTGTTCTCCCCAGAACGGGTGGGTGCCGGCTAAACCTCCTCTGAGGTCTTCCAGTTGCTAACTTGTGTGCTCCATTAGCGACTGGCTTTCGGCTAGTGTTACATCTCTGAAAATGTTGGCCTTGAGCGGTTTTCCTTGGATTATATTTTACATAATCAGGTGTGCTTGAACTCAAGCGCTAACTTAGAACTTGTCCTAACACGAGTCTAGAATAGCCGTAGAAAATCGATTCCAAGAAAGGCCTCTAGCTTTCTTCTATGTCTACAGCAAGCCCATCATGCTGTGTAGAGGGTATAGACGAGTGTGCCCTGGTTACCTGTCGGGTAGCACCCTTGCTCAAAAAGTGAGAGTGCGGGGGGCCGGAATCTTACCCAAGCAATGTCTCGACCGCAGTGATCCTCTTTGGTCAACAACTCAGCAATTCACCATATGCAGAAGCTCGCCTATCTGTGGAAATTCAGAAAATATGGTATGGAACGGGCAAAGACATTTCATGCACATGAACTCAGAACTAATGAGAAGTTGTGGGCTGGGGCTAATGATTCATACTGCCTCTACACTAGGCCGCTGTATGTCAAAATTAAGGACAAGCGATGCGTAAGGTGGAGATGAGGCGACAAGTCAGCACTTCTGCAGTCTGCGGAGGAACAGAGAGGCGACTCTTATCGGAATATCGTTGTACGCACGCTATTATCTTAGCCGAGTGAGGTAGAGGAAATTTGGAAGGCTAGCCTTGCTCAAACTGTGAAAGCGATCCTACTTCTAGAAGTAACAAAGGTTTGGAAAAAGGAGGACAGTGGGGCTTTTTTTTACTGATTAGCATATAAAATTGATAGAAATTATGAAATTTAAAATGTCTTTAAGAATTGAAGACAAATACTAGGCTTCCATTAAGTCAACCAACCTCGGCCGTGGAGAACGATCTCGTCGCCCATACATTGGCTGAGTCCTTACTCATGATTCTCACAACCCCTAGCCCCAGCACTGCTGTGGAGATAGGAATGATTGTACCATACGGACACGATTTCTACACCGCAATCTTATTAGGCGTTCACGTTCACTTCACGCCGTTCCTTCGTATGTGCAGTAGCTCCATCGCGAATGTTTCTCGTGTTAGGTTCTTATGTGTTGTTCTCTGCTTTGACTGGAAGTACACTTCCCCATCAGCCACAACAGTCGATGTTTTCCGATGTTAGAGTACCACTTCACCAGAATGTGGGCGCAATAAGAGGAGGGGGCAGCCCATGGGCTTCGACGCCTTGAACGTAGCAGTCGGATATGGTGACATGGAATTTCCCACATCGTACGCTGTCGTGCAACCTCGTACTTGCGTTTGAGTGTCGATGGGCTGCCCCCCCCCCCCCCCCCCCTCTTCCCTGCATTGCTTCAAAATGTGCACCTGGCACCGGCAAAGAATGATACGGAGCAGTGGTTAATGCAACCGCTGAGCGCAATGTCGACGTGAAGAATGAGTTCTTGATGGTCTTGCGAATACCACTGGCCGGAAAGATAAGCGATAAGGGTACGGCGTAGATTTTGTGCCCGTATGGCAAAACCATGCTTGTGCTGCAGAGCGCCGCGTAAGAGCATGTGTCTACTGATTGTAAGCGCATCATAAAGGAGCGGCGATTACACGATCAGCCCGCTCGCCCTTCCCACGTACTCTCAGTTATCTGTTTCGCTGCGATTCAGGGAGTGACTCCCATGCTCCGTCTATCCAGCCTTATCCCACGTCGTCGGTGTGGCCAGCGATGCAGTGAAAAAGCGCTGAACGCTGCTGTAAGGTGGGTATGATGGCCGGCGTTCGCGTGTTCCCAGCGCCATAATTTGGACGATATAGACGAGCTCTTTGCAGGCGCAGTGTTTGCTCAGCGATACGCTATCTAATCGTTGTAACTTTGTTTGTTCACTCGGAACGATGACGAGCGGCAGCTTGGAGAAGTGGACAAGAGGGGAATCTATGCGGCGGTTAACTGTACTGAAGGCTGGACAATATGTAGAGCTCGGCAGCAGCTACTGTGTGTTCGGTTTTAGGGATCGGAGACAATTGTACTCGTGAGACAGGTAATGATAATAACGAGAAAGTCTTTGAAATTCCAGTCCATGAGGCACTCCCTACCACTTGCACTTGAAGTAGTGGAGGTCAAGGCGTGTCTGATGTCAGTCAAGAAATGTCACTCTAGAGGTCCAGGAAGGGGGAAAACTCATCGCTGATGATCACAAATTTATCGCTTCTATCTACTCACTATTTTCACGGTACTGCACAAAACCCTTTTGATGTCTCTGGTCTCAAAATCTCAGTAGTACATAGGTTCGCGCGTCGTTAGATTTTCTCCACTTTATTTTCACGGGTACACTAACTGATTATTTAATGTCGTTTATCTAGAAACTGCGGCCCTAACCTCTTTAATTTACTTTCGAAAACTACTGACATACATTACGTAATTTAGAGAAAAGAAGGGAAGAATCACCGAGGCCAAAATCTAGTCAGCAGACACAGAAAAAACTTTTTCAGGTACCAGTTAGAGTGAGTAAGGACACAAGATTTTCATAGAAAGAGGATAATCCTTCAACCATTATTTTTATTTGCAAACGTGTGATGTCAGAGTTAAAAGCGACTGTTTTAAAGAGGCATTGCGTCTCCAGTAAGTCTACGATATTAAACGCTCTACAATTCGTTAGTGAAGCTGAGTCGTATCCCTATAACAATTCGATAACATTAGATTTCCAGTAGCTCCGAAAACTTTTGCCAACTTCATTCTGAGCGGATCCCATGCAAGACCATGGAATAGGGTCTCGACCATGAGCACAGAATTTGCTCGCTACGACAATCTGCATACGGATTGATTGGTGAAGAATCTCAGCAGTATGCTGAATGGCAGGCCAGAGAGTTGGGAAGAAAACAGGTGCTAAGCGTGCTGGCGACCGGGTTTGGGCATATAGCAGTGCTCAATTATTGGTGGACAATTTCGAGACGCATGTAGCGCAGATGCAGAGGAACGAATGATGCGCGCGCTGTAAGTCAATTCGAAGTTCGATTCAGGGCCGCGCATATCATGTCTTCCACTTCTTGGTCGGAAGGCCGGCGACGCTTGTCTAGAAAGCGTAAAGCATTAACTTCGGTCGGCCGACCATCCGTGATTAGTGTGTGAGCCAAACACGCGCTCACATTGCCTTCGTGACACTGCGAAGAAGTGGTCTGCCCGACTCATGACAAAGGAAAGTGGTTACCGAGGACCTTAACCCCTCTTTTTATAATTCACCCAATGATCAACGTGTCCGGTGGCACCTCAGCTTACGCGATACGGAACCGGCTCCTTCATCACAACGTCAACGTTTACCAGTCATCGCCGGCCACTCCAACGCATATCAACGCTCCAACAACGGTCGCAAGGTCAGGTCTCAGATCCGCAAGAGCTCTGGCAGGATGGTGTTCAAGGCGAATCTCAGCGACACTCCCGATAATCGTGTGTCCGCTTTTTTTTCGCCGTGTGTTCTCAAACGCCAACACTGGCATCACACGCAAGAGAGGAGCGCCGAAGGCTGACCATTTTGTGGCCCAATTCGTCCCGGTGCCGCAGGACGCCTCCTACACCCGAGATGCACTCGGTAGTCTGCGAAGTGTGCTCTTCGATCTTTGCCATTTTCAACTAAATTTCTGAGGCAGGAGGCGATTATATCACGAGGCCAGCGAACTGTCGCTGAATCGGGAGTGTCACTCATCAAACTTGGCGAACTAAGTGACGGGATGAGATAAGGAGGAAACGAAGCGACAGAGTGCGTGATATCGCGTCTGGGTGTCACATGCAGGGAAACTCGAGTGAAGGGCACATGCGGCATGAGGAGCACTGGAATCACATGCATGCAGGGAGGAGTAGGAAGTGATCGTGCAAATGTTGTCATGTTTGTTGCTGTTTGTGCCGGTCGACGTGAGGGGACGAGGAATAAACTCGGTTCGGTGCTGGCGGGAACAGACTATTTTAGAAGACTGTTTGCGCGAGAAGGAAGTTCGAGGAGGTGTCTGGCGAAGCCCACCTTGAATGGAACGCTAACATTCAAAACACCTCGAAAACAGCGGTAACGACTTTCTGCAGTTGCGTGTTTTACCCGCAACGGTTGGCTCTCCAGCGACCCCATGTTAGTGTCTGTTTCTTACAATATGGAAATGTAAGACTTTTCAAACAGACCTAGAATCTTCACCTCACAGAAGAAATCCACAAAATTCGTCATTCATTGGCACGATCATCCTCATACGTAAGCAATCGATGGTATATAAGTAGGATCTGTATGCGGAACCAGTGCAGAATATACAGAAAGTTCTAGTGCTTGATAGGCATTAAACGATGAACGATTTGCATCGCTATGCCACGCACCTCTATGGCAAGAATATAGTTTATCACTGTCGTAGTATCTTCCACACGCCGCCGCAATATACCACATTTGACGCAATTGTTGGATACTATAGTTAGCGTGTGTTCACCCCTTCATGTGCCACCTCACCGCGGTGAAGGGGTGAACATCACTTTGTGATGGCTAACGGCACAAACGGTCACGCAGTACGCGACGCTTTGTCGTGTATGGGCGGCTCTCCTGTATCCCTGGCCAGGAACATGTGAGTAACCAGACCACCGGTACGGCTCAAACAACTAAACCCGCGCCGCAGTCCTCCGCGCGCCGGAGGTGGACTTCTACGACGTCGGTTGCATCCACCTCCGGCGAGGGGCCATCTAATCTCGGAGTTAAACTATCAGGACGTCATTGGAATCGGACTACCGGAAACTCCCTCCCACCACGACACGGAAACTGCCTATTCGTCTGCACTTATAACTGTCGTTCGATCGCATCTGAGCAGGATCTTCGGACACTGCTTTATAGAAGCCGAAACATCAAATACGACGTTATCGCCCTGCAGGAAACGAAAGGCAGAACGGAAACCATAAGAAGGACTGACCACAACGCGCTTCTCATTATCGGAGCAAAGGTGGACAGAAAGAATATTGGCGGAGTTGGATTTCTCGTAAATTCGACAGTGCACCACCTAGTAGACTCTTACAAGATCATCAGTCCGCGAGTAGCTGTTCTTCGTCTGGAAACCAAAGATCAAGGAACCATCTCCATCATAAATGGATATGCTCCAACATCTGCGGCCACAGATGAAGAAAAGGAGGAATTCTACAAGCTGCTCGAAAGGACTGTCAACGACGAGAAGAGCTACTACAAAATTGTCGTTGGTGAATTTAACGCTATCGTCGGTACGAATGATCACGACGAATGGAGGCTAGGACCACATGGAACTTCCTCAGGGAACGAAAACGGAGAGCGCCTGATAGACTTCCTATCCGCGTGCCGTCTCTACCATGGAAATTCTATGTTTAAGAAGCCTTCAAACCGACGATGGACCTGGGAAAGCCCAAATGGAGAAACACGTTTGGAGATCGACCATGTTCTTACAAACAGACGCTGGAGTCTGTTCGACGTCTCCGTGCTGCCTTCATTTGACACCGGCTCGGATCACCGTCTTGTCCGTGCGAAGCTGACTCTCAAAAAGAGGATGTTCAAGCGTGACACCCATAAACCGGCACCGGTGAGGATCCCCACATTCAAGTCTGAGGAGCTGGAATATGCGATAAAGTCGTATGATTGGAATCTTCTTGAAGATCCATCGGAAGACTACGACCTTCTCTCCAAAGGACTGTTGAAATGTGCTAGCAGCTCTTGCGAAGCTACATCGCCGTCTGCTTCAAGACTCAACGCACATGCGATTAAACTCTTGGAGCAAAGAAGAGCTGTTAAACTGGATCCTAATGCTTGGAAAAAGTCACCATCTCAAAGGCCTGTCGAATTGCAGTGAAGGAGTCCATTCGAGCCTACAGAAGATTGAAGCTGTTAGAAGCGGCTGGGAAAGGTTCAAGCATAAAGCGCTGCAAACGAGATCTCTGCGATCAGAAGGCAATAATGTCAGCCCTCGTGGATAAGGATGGAACAACGCAAACGTCTCGAAGAGCGATGGAGGCCATCGTTCAGGAATTCTACACAGATCTGTTCCGTTCTTCCATCACTGTCCCGAAATGCTAGATGCCACCAGCTGAGGAAGTACCTCCCATTCTGGAATCAGAAGTTGCTCATGCTATCAGAAGGATGAAGCTGGGCACTGCTCCCGAACCGGACGGCATTTCTGCTGATCTCCTTCGTGCGGGTGGCAGTGCCGTCTGCTCACTTCTTGCCAAGCACTTAAACCACTACCTTCGACTTGGTAGGATTCCGGACTCATGGAAGGAGTCGAAAACAGTTTTAATCTTCAAAAAAGGTCAGCAGGAGGATATCAACAACTATCGACCCATCAGTCTTCTCTCGGTTGTGTACAAGATCTTCACCAAGATACTGCTTAACCGCATGGAGCGTTGCTTGGATGAATATCAGCCAGTGGAGCAAGCAGGGTTTCGCAAGGATTTCTCCTGCATGGACCATATTCAGACTGTCTCACAGCTCATCGAAAGGAGCCGCGAATACCACCTCCCACTTGTCCTTGTCATCGTGGATTATCGGAAAGCGTTCGACTCTGTGGAAATCAACGCCATTCTGAACACCCTTGTGCACGCTGGTATACCATCGCCCTACATCCGACTTCTCGACGAATGCTTCTCGAACACATCGACTACCATCCAGCTGTTCGATCGAAAGCTTAAAATTCCTATCGGGAAAGGAGTACGGCAGGGAGACACGATTTCTCCCAAGCTATTCACAGCGGCACTTCAGGATGCTATGAAAGACTTGAACTGGGACGATAAAGGCTACCTTGTCGACGGTAAACGGATCAGCAACCTTCGCTTCGCCGACGATATTGTTCTGATCTCTACCAGCACGGCAGAAGCCGAGGAAATGCTGAACGAGCTCAATGTGGCAGGTATGAAGATTGGATTGGACATGAATATGTCCAAGACACAATTTATGGTCAACCAGTGGTGTGACACGGGACTCGTAAGGTTAAATGGAGTCGCTCTGCAACAGGTCGACTCCTACGTCTATCTGGGAAGAGAGCTGAACATGGATAACGACCTCACTCCTGAAATCGCCCGCAGGAGACGCGCAGCATGGGCAGCCTTCAGTTCGATTCGCGAAGTCACCGATCAGGTCAAGGATCCCGGCCTCAGGGCCTCGATATTCAACGCCTCTGTACTGCCTGCGATGTGTTACGCGACGGAAACCTGGCCCGACAACAAGACAATCGCCAGAGCGATGCAAACTACGCATCGTGCACTGGAGAGATGTCTTCTAAGGACAAGCCTTCGTCAGCAATGGCAAGAAGGCCTACGAAGCTCGGAGCTACGGGAGAAGTCGCAATTAGCAGACCCGCTGCAGTACATGAAGAAGTCCAAATATCGCTGGGCCGGACACCTGCTGCGACGAAAGGACGATAGATGGAGTCTCCGTGTCACAGAATGGCTCCCGAGAGACCATAAGAGACCACTGGGACGACCGCCAACGCGATGGGCAGACTCATTCTCAAGATCTTTCAGAGAGCGGAGTCTGCCTGCCTCACTGGATGCAAGCAGCCAGAGATCGAGCGGTCTGGAAGAGTTGTGGTCCCCGCTGAGAAGACCTCCAGCCGACAAAGGACCATCAAAGTATCAAAGTATCAAAGTATAGTTAGCGAGTCACGCACCAGAAAAAATTGTGCGGAGCGGTGCGATGTCCAGCAGCTCGTCAATTTTTAAGCGCGAAGTCGTTTCTGAGTATAAAACCCCGAATTGAAGAGCGAAGCCCCCACCACAAAGGCTAACAATGTAAAGTGCGGCGTCAAACAGTTTCCCTGTGGGATCTCGTTGAGTAAATTTTAAGGCACTTTTGGCCTAGATAATGATTAGCGGTGACCAGTATATGGAAAAGACAATGTTTATTGTTCACGCTAAGGCGTGATATCATGTGATCAACACGAGTAATGTAGCCAAGGTCTTACGCTGGGTGTCTATCCGAAAATGTGTTAGCGTGCTGAATTTACACGACGCGCGTCTTGATGCGCGGACGCTATGGTTTCCATCCATTTCTCAGCCACAATGTCATAGCCACAATGGGGGAGGCAGCAGCTGAAGAGCGAGGCCTGCATCGGTTGGAGTTCTGCGTCGCTGGATTCAGACATATGTACGGGGAGGGGGGATAACAAGCACTTGAAGGCGAGAAAGGAGTTAGAAGAACCAGATAGGCTACCCGTACCTACATATTTAAAGAAAACCCTTCCTGGGATTCTCACGCAAAGCTTGAACAGGCTACTGATTAAAGGTCTCCGTCACGCAACATAAAAGACCCAGTCCCAACAGTTTTCCTCTCTTTCCTGCATGTAATCGTTTTGAACTAAAATCACTTTATGTAGCAAATTCTTCAGATATTTTCCTCACCCTTTCCTCATAGCAGAAATGCCGGCTATGGCTTTTAGTGTGAGCGAAGAATATGGTTACCTTTAATAGTCCGAGAAAATTGGCCAAACTTTCTTAACAACATAATACATGAAATGAGTCCGCATCCAAGACATATAATAGAAAAGGAGAATTAAGAAAGTTCGTGCCAAGTTTAGTGGTGCATGTCGCGAAGACCCACCGCGGGGTGCAGAAACGTGCAGCGGAGATACGAGAATGCACCGTTGCTCCTACTGTAAGCGCTGCGGCAACCAATCAAGCACCGGCACAGCCGCCTAGGGAAGGCACATGGTTGGCTGCCGCGATTACAGTAGGAGCAGCGGCGCGTTCCCGCACCCTTCGCTGCACGTTTTCGCATTCCTGCGGTTCGCGACCTGTAATGTTTTATGAGACTTCTTGCGATCGCGAAGAGTTTTAACGCAAACGACTGCAGTCCACTTTGCACTAATCCCCTCGCTAATGAAACATCGGTTGGAGACCAGCTTTTGGCGAAACCGTGTAGGAATCACCGAACAGAACTAGAATTGTCCAATTATGACAGCTGGTTATGGAAAGATTTCTGCGACTACATTTACTAAGTTATTACGCGCGCAGGGTTGAACAAACCGAACAAAATACGAACAATACTCACCCAATCTGTCTCCATCCGAGTACGGCTCACCAGCCTCTCGGCTGCTCAAATACGGTTCTGGCGAAGACGGAAACGCACGAGTAAACGTCAGCCTAACAAAGCGCTGTCAACAATCTTGACTCCACAACTAGAACTTATCGTTACGTGTTTTCGTGCGAAGATTTATTGACAGTCGGCTATAGAGTAAAATGCGAATTTCGAAGCTCGTCGGTCCACGAGGATGCTCTGCACATGCCTTGTCTACGCTGTCATGAATGCGCTTTAATAAGCATTCGTCCTACTAAATATCTGAATTGAAAAGGTAAAGGAGGCAACACATTATGTTGTTCAGGTTGCCCAAAAATTTATTAACAAAACCACGGAGGAGGAAAGAAGGAATGCTTGGCTGGTCTGGGAATTGCATAGGGCTTGCGGTAGAAGTTAATACGGGAGCAACAAATCTAAAGCGAAACTAAACTGGACGGACAAAAACAAAACAGACGTCCGTAAAGTTTTTTTGGTAGATTTTGTCAGCGGTCGCTTTTAAAATGATTCACTGACAAAGTCCTTCATCTTTTTCAACTGTTTTTTTAGATCAAAAACAAAGACGACAACGAACAGAAGTATAAGTGTGAATAAGCGAAATTTCTTGTTAGAGTAGGGTTTCTAGTTGGTTTTCAAAGTGAATCATCAGATAAAACGAAGAAATAGGTCCTACAAAGGAAACCTACTTTGGACTTGCTGTGTAGGTCTTGTTTTGTTTGACCAGATCCAACGAAGTCGAACTGTAGGGTGGCATGGAGCGATACACGAAATCAAGCGAGCTTATGGACGCAGAGGACATCCCGCAACGAAACTAGAAATGAAGGAAGATTTCAGGCAAAACGGAGGAGTTTCTAATACAACAATGTTTGATTGCGATCAGAGCTCTAACGCAAGAAGGGAGTCAAATCATCACACCCTGTTTACCGGGATGAATATTACGCTAACACGCCAACGGCATCAGTTGATTAAACGCAACATCCGCTCGTGTGAGCAATGGTGCTCCTTCGTGATATCAGGATCAGTAATCCACCGATTTCTGCAAGGAATTGGTCATGGTAGAAGCCACTCAACTCTTCTCATCTGAGCCTCACACAGTTGATACATATGTTTCTACTACCCTTTGCTACAGGAAGACCAGCCGAGAAACTCTGGCTCGCAAGAGGAACGAACAGAGACGTTGCTAACGCAGAGTAAATCCAAGATGCATGTACGACAGGTTGGGCAATAAATGTTCCCGTTACAGAGGGCGAGTACGGCATTGAAGGCGAGAAGAAATCGGGCCACTAACAGGCAATTCTCACTCTATTTTGTGTCCGTGGCCAAAACGACGATGCAGGTTTGGTGGAGACACATGGACCAGCTGTCTAGCGTGTTTAGGCGAGGCTCATGCCGGTGAGCGAGAGTGAGTCGGCGCCAACACCATCTGGCCGTCTAGCTCGTCAAGGGGTGGTGTGGACTTGGAGGCTGGTGTCAGATCGAATTCGCGAAACCGAACTCAGCAATTGTTGGTCTTGCTTCAGCACAAAGGGCTGGCGTACCCACGGATATAAGTGACGGCTGCGCCACAACTATTCAGTGACCAGCGACAGGTGGAGCTGCTCCGTTACCTGGCTGCTCGTCTTTCCTTGGTACAACTGAGCAGTTTCCAAGCACTAGAACAATGTGCCGTATAGTGCTCGCAATGCAAGAGTAACAACACTTCAGACAGAAAGTCTTTGTGGTCCAGGGATGACGAGTGAAAGTAAAAAATAAAAAAAATCGAAGAAAAAAGTTAACCAAAAGAGATCATGAAGCTTGCAGGATCATCGCGTCTGAAGAGGCGATACTTCATGTACGCGATATATTCCGGAGTTTCGGCAGGAGGTCAAAGTGAAGGCAGTTGTCTGGGCTAGAGGGTCAGCGGCAGGCGGTGACTAACATGTGTACTGGAGCTGTCTGCACACTGATTGGCTATGGAAGAAAAAGAAAACAAGCATAAGTAAACGGAGCCAAACAGTGGTAAAGAACTCAAGAAGGAGACAGATTCCTTGAAAGTTTCCTCAGTTTTTTTTCTGGCGACAAAGAATTGTGTCGAAGGAAATTCCTGTTAGCTCTTCATATTGCCAGTATTCTCATGCGCCATAGTTCCCGAAAAGAACTAAAAGCTGCAAAACAAATCATAAGTGGATGTTACCACAAAGCGTCAGCAAGGATTGCATGCAAATCTCCGTGGTAAGAACATCCCAACCTTACTTATCGAGAGCATTTCTTCGTCAGTTCTTCTAAGGTGGGCATCGAATGCTATTTGTACATGACATCAAAAATGCTCTAATGAATATGGGTATAATATGCTGTAGGAAACGAACCAGTTCTCTACAAGCAAACTACCGTCCTTCCCCAGTCCTTACTTGATGATTATCTTGCCAAAACCAAGATATGATCCTGTGCCAAGACACCACCCCACCACACACCCCACGTTACTCAAAGATAGAATCACCAAAGGATCTTCCGGAAACGATCCTCAAGGCACTGTCGTAAAAGAGGGTACTTTACCACGTTCCTGAAACCCGGTTTGTGCAGTGTGCTTCACCACAATTAGTGTCACTAATGCAACTATGATTGCCATTGTAGCTTGCACAATAATCTCCGCTGAAGTCCTACACGCTTTGCACTCTACATGCTGAATACACAGCTTTAGAAGGCGATTTTTGTTTCAGATCTAACAGAGTATTTGGTTTTTTCGCTATTATGAAGTGCATCGAGAAGTGACTCGCTTTACTTTCAATGGCGGACACCAGGCTAGTGGGACCCTTTTCGGCACTTTCAACGGTAATTTAAGTTACTTGGGCACGTTCGAGCTCTCTTAATAAAATACGAATAGAGTCCACGTTCAACTCTACATCAAAGGTGACTCAAATGAAATGTAGGCAATTTGCACAGCAGGACATGATCACTAGAATTCTAATCGCCCATGAGCTTTCGAAAAGAATAGGATAGGTTCAGGAACGAGGCCAAGCGGAATTTTTGAGAACATTTTCAGAAAACAAAAGGAATCGGCGACGACGGGTTTTCGTCAGTGCTTTCTGTTTTACCGTCAACGTCAGCTTGAAATTGCGTTTCATATGCCAACAATCAAGTTATTGAACTGAAATTCAAAGACGCGGATGAAGGAAAGTTGCGTCAGTTGGATTGTTGGAGGCGCCAGCCGTCGTTTCTTTCGGGCTATCGAGAGGGCGATTTGCATACATATTTGACCTAGAAATTGACCTGCAGAGGTGGTCCTCAGGCCATTGTGTGTATGGGCAGGCATCAGCCAGTGTAGCAGGAAGGTTCAATTTCGATGGCTAACAGAAGAGCATGAGTATAAGTAAGGGTTTCGCAAGCAGCCATTCGACTGCAGACCGAAAATGGCCAACTCCAGTACGGCCAAATGGCGCTAGGTCACAGAGAACTTCATCGGACGAAGCAGATTAAGAGCCGGAGCGGGAGGGATGAATATCGTGACGGGGTTGAAGCCTCTTCAGAAGACGGATGCCAAGCGAGATTCTCATCTTCGCTGTTTACGCGGATCGCCTTTCTACAGCTTGCCTTCAGTACTTGCCCAATTGATGAGATTCCTTTCGCTTGAATCAACCCTACTGTTTGACAACCGGTTTCGCCAACGATTTACACATTCCATCGTTGAGTTCGAGAGCGTTCGGTTTGTGTTTGAGCCCTTAAGTGGTCGACTTTGTAGATCCTAGCGATGCTAAGAAAAAACCTGCCGAGATCGGAGAAAGGTCTTTCAATCTCTTCGAAAACCTCCTGTTTAGTCAATTTTGTCAGGCATCAAGGCGAATGTTCCCTACTGGAGACCTCACACTTCTCTGGCGGCCATTTGAAAACTTTTGAGGTGAACACTGGCATAATATGTGGCGGCTATTTACAATGCAGGAAGAGAAAGTTTTCGAAAGGGATGGGCGAAGGCGGCGACATCCTCGAGTCAGATGATCGGCATATGGCAAGTGGCGGGTCGGTCTGACGACCACCCGCTACTCTTCAGTAGCGAGTTTTTTGGCCTCGCGCCAATGGCCTTGGGTTTGAAACGGTCGCCGGAATGTGGCCACGACTAAGACGACGGCCATGGTCGGAGAAGACGGAAGATGAGAAGAGATCGAACAGCTGATTCCTTTGCGGGCTTCCGCAAACCTTAGCATTTGCGTGGAAATGGCCGCTCAGAGACTTCATTTGAAGAAGGGACATCATTCAGCTCACGTCTACCTCACATTGACATCATTCAGCTCACGTCTACCTCACACTTGGCAATTGAACATGTTGAAGCACCTGAAGTTCCAGCCGAAGGATCCTTGCACTGGAGCATCTTTCCAGCTGTGATCTTTCTTGGAGGTGCTTTGTAATCTCTGAGATTCCTTTTCGCTATTTCTGCAGGCGAAATGTGCCATCATGCGGAATACGAGGAGGAACCAGTTTTCTCAGATATGAACTGTGAGCTCCGAGTTGCTATAGAGAAACCAGTTGCTCTTCATAATTCGCGTCCTTTTTTATGGAAACCTAGAAAATTATCAGATTACAACAGTCTAATTACAATCGAAGATCCAGACCTTTTGTAGGCCAATTTCTGGGCACGACAAGGCCGTTCCAAGCGCCACTTTTGCCTTATCAGCCCTCACTGAAGTGACACCGTATTTGCCACTACCTAAGGTCATTAAGCAAAAACGAAGACGGTTCTGTGATCCTCGTCCGGTGCCCTACGAGGCCATGTAGGTTTCCTTCTCCGGACCAAGCTCACTGACCGTCATGTGAGTGGAGAAGGGTGAAAAATATTTCGAATCCGGGAATGTTCAAAATGGGTAACTCTTTTTATTCGACCTCTGAATTTGTAAAAAATAAGCGCTGGAAAAGCTAAAGGTTCACTTTTAACGACGGGGCTTTCTGGCTCCTATCTCTGCACATTTTTCTCAATTCTCTTTGATTTTTTGATGAAATGGTGTCTGGTTGTAGCATTGCAAAGGTTTTGGACATTTTCAAACCCCGATGTGAACGAATTTTTTGAAACCTGATGGTGAGCTAAAAAGGAGAGAAATGGTAAGCATAAAGTAGGTCTCTTCGTCAAGGGATTAATATCAAACCACTCGAATTCTGACAGTATTATGATTCGTCAAAAGCCGAACCAAAGTTGTCTGTAAGCAACCTTGAAGGCCGTTCTTCCTGCCCCTTTTGCTTATTTGTTTGATCTATTATTTATTTAGTCCACCATTTGGAGTTCGCCACAGATCAACTAAACATAACAGAAACGTAGAAAAGGTAGGAAATTCAGTAAAAACAACAATAAAGATAATAATAATAACAATAATAGTGAGATCGGACTCAATACGATGAAAAGCAGTCGTGCTCTTAAAAAGACGATTGGCAGATTTCTATAGTACCAATTGTTGTCATACGCGGACGTTTAATAGTTGAAAGGAACGACTGCTGCCCGTAACACTTGGCAGTGGTACCCTCATTCCGTTTCTGGTGTCACAGGTCATTTCTGGAGGTTCGGAAATCGGAAAAGCCGACCACCCTCGTGGGACCAGCAGATGGGACAACAGTTGAAGCGTTAGGTAGAGTAGCGTGTGCTGTCTTTCAGGGGCCAGAGACTGATATTCTCTACAAAAATTCTTCTGCAGATGAGCACCTGGGGCTCTCATCAAATATTGAGATTGAGGTTTCTTTTAATGTTGAGTTTTTATCTCCAGTTTAAACGGTGACGACGTTGAACATGACTGAAAAAAATTGCAAAGGCTCTTTCTGTAGTAAAAGCTCAGTACAGCTTAAAGTATAGCGAACAGTGGACGTTGGTTGAAAAAGATATGCCTAGCAGACAGGATCTGGCATGCGATTCGAATTGCGACGGAAACTGGAAAATGAATGAGTTCTAGGTGCTGGGGATCTCGTCCACGATGTCATAACTTTCCTTTCGCGCTGGGGAACTTTCTGCCTGGCCTTGGTGGAATCTTTGTTTGGCTTCACACGAGAAGACCACCCTCCATTCTCCACGGCCTCAAGCGTGTTTGACGAGCGCTCAGCGAGGCTCAATTGGTCGTGAAGCTAACGGTGCTCAAGGTTTCTCTCTTTATGCCGCTAGTTCCACGGATGAAATTTGAGAACCGCTTTTTCACCCATGAAAGAGAGAATGGGAAGCCGTTTAGTAGACCACAGAAGAGAGTACCGGCATAAAGGAGCAAGAGCTCCGAGCCGCGGTTTTCAATATCTATACAACTGTGTTCCGGTAGGATCAATTTTTGACGCAGCCAACATTTTGCGAGTGACTCTGCACCCAATTACCGTGCAGTATTTGGAGCGATGTATTTTCACAACACTGTTTTCAGTGGAGCTCTAGGAGGAGAGGTTCACCCTGTGTAGAACCGAACATAGATCATTTATTGAGCCAAAAGTGATCAGAAGAGTACAAAAGATTATGGAAAAAGTGTGCATTTTGAAGCCTGGCTCCCATGAATTGCAAGTGGAACGTGATCCTTTTTTCAAAGGGATTTAGTATTTCGTTCACAAAAAAGTGTTCTATATTTCATCAAAATATCGTCTACCCCGTTTTAAACAAATTTGTAGCTAATCGCAAATGTCCTTTCTGCTTAAGAGAGTTGGCTTGTAGTTATTTTGGAGCATTAAATTATTAAAAGTTTAAGCACAGTTTTTTAAAGCTGTTTGTAGGAAAAGTCTCCTAAATTTTTTTTAGAACCGACTTAAGTTTCTCTGCTTTCCAAGAGACCGAGACTTATTAGCTTGAAGTAGGTGTTTTATATTTATTTTTGGTAACCCGTTTATTCTTCACTGAAAAAATTAGTAGTTCACCCGATACAGCGTCCTAGAAAGTTTAGTTTTGTATCCCATTAACTTTGTTTTCCGGAGGTTGCGGACCAACCGCACACTCTTTTATGGTCTAAGAGTCATTGTTGGAGTGTTTGGCTAGGAAACGTGAATTGTGCCCAATTGTCGCACACTGTCACAGGTGCCTTGAGAAGTGCTCTCATCATCGAATAGTGTTCAATTCAACGTGGGAAAGCGCTTGTCGTAATAGATGTTTGCTATGGATGGCGCGCCTCGTCCCCGAGATCAGCGAGGGAGAGGTGTCCGGGGATATTTGGAGATCACACGGCACCGGTCGGGACGGTGGGAAAGAGAGTACCTACCATACCGCCCAAGAGCAGCTGAAGAAAACGTTTCGTTGTGAGAAGAAGGAAAACGGATGTGGATACGAGTTTCGTCTAACGCATGAGTTTTAGCCACTTCCTCGCCGTTGCGGCAGGGCCTCTGAATGCGACACTCCAGTTTATCGTCGACTAGTCGGAAAAAGAAGAAATCTAATATTTCAAGAGTTCGGATTTGCAGTCTGACTGATATGTACATCGCGTTGGTAAAAAATTGAGGTATTTGGGGTATGCAAAGACTGCGTAGAGCACTCCATAGCTCATAAGACGTTACGCACAAGTGAACCGAGAGCCGAAAGAACATTAGTGTGGAGCAGGATACAGTCGGTGGAGTTCATTCACGCTCAGAACGGCGACGACGCACGTTCTGAGCGTGAATGAACTCCACCGACTGTATCCTGCTCCACACTAATGGCGAGCGCTGAGCCCTGGAGAAATGGAAGATTTCTAGATGTCTTTTTCGGCCCTTTAAAACCATTTGAGCACGCATAGGAGATGCCGACTGGCGCCTGCACCCATACCAGGTCCCTGCTACGGATATCCTGACCATGGCAACAAAGTTTCCATTCCTCCGGGACTAGCGAATTGGTACCAGACTGTCTGGGAAGGATAAGGCGCTAACTTATTCATCGGCTGACCCCTGCAAGTCGTTGGATGGCCAAATATGCATTAAATCGCCTCCACGACATCCTGTAGAAGTAGGATGCGTGGCGCACCCCAAAAGGGATTAAGTAACGCCATCCTTTATCCTTTATCCTTTACACTATTTACCACACTTTCAATACCTTAAGGGTGAATCGCTGTTACACATTACGTTGAGCTCGTTTTTCACTGTGCCCAATCACTTCATCTGCAGTTATGAAAGGAGAATTAGTGGTGAGCACATTCGAGGAAGGCTATGAGCTATAACAAGAGCGGCTGCGTTAGCATAACGCTCAGATGATTAACAAAGCATTCGTTTGCGCTTTTGACATTCCTTGAATTCCGGCATTGTGTGTTGTGCCACAGTGTTGTGCCCTTGGTCAACACACATCTTTTTAGGCAGCGCGCTAAGGAAAGGAAAAACTGGAAAATCGGAAGCGAGCAGAGCGACAATGGAATTGCTGGAATTAACCCTCACTTGAATCCGCTGCTAGTATGGGAGTCCGACAACAGAGAGTGTGGAAGTGCATGTGAACAGGCAGGGACCATGCATACCATCCTAACAGGCGGCATTTTGAGAAAGGACCTATACGGTTTGAAAGGCACATGAATGCTATTGGCTGAATGCGTAGAACAGCCACTGCGGGCGAAGAAGACGGAAGACAGTGATGGTTGAAGTTGTTGTCGATCGCCTATAGACTTGAGATGTTGCAACTGCAAGAACGGTTGACCTAGCGGTGGGGGCATTGTGACGGACTTGATGGATGGTGAAAGCCTCGGATCACCCCCATGAAATTTCTGCATCCTTTCAATGCTAACCTGGCAAAACGCATTTGTGTTTGTGATCAGTTGAAGTCTTCTTCAACGATGCAACAGGTTGCTTCATTGTTGCTGGTGGTTTATCCGTTTTCAAGGTCCTCTGGTATCCGGAAATGAGAATATGAGGATTTTGAGTAGTTCTGAAAAATTTGTAGATATGCTGGAAGTAAAAATACTGATAAATTTCAACTGCAGCTACGTGGATCACATCATATGCCAGTGAGTGAGTGTCGAACAGCTGATGTTGACTGGAACGATTTCTCTTCACCAGTCCCCCATTGTCTTTGTTCGAGTAAACATTGCATCTATGGCTCCCGTGGACTTTCAGATCGCTATGGGTGACTCCTACCTCTGTAAAATAAACTTCAAATAGATCCTCAAAGTTTTAAAGATAAGAAGTCAGTAGCCCTAACGGTTACATACAGTTTCAAACGTCTCTTTTCCACTAAAGATTTCAATCAGAAGAAGGGATGTTTCCACACGATTTCTCCTGAGAGATGTGCCCCACCCAGGGTTGTTTAGGGGCAAACATGGAGCTCCGTTCTTGCAAAAAATTTACGAGCCTCAATTCCAGCGCACGATGGATACGACCCCCTTGTCTCGATCACTGTTTTATTTCTTATCTGTCTTGATTTTTTAAATTCCTTATGTGAATTTTGTACTCCTACAGGTAGTTACTTCCAGGAGTGGCATTGACAAAGCGAAGAATCGCGCAGCTTTGTTTACTGAGGAAGAAATGTTATAACCCGAGAATTGAATCCTTCGAAAATCTGAAAGCTGGTTGTGCTACAGTGAAAAATAAAGATTTTTTGGTAGCAGTCTTCATATCAATCACTAATGATCTAGCTTGTCATGTAGACAATTCATTTTCCCACTTGAAGGAGCGATCTTCACCTGAAAATGAACTCTATAAAATTTCTAATGGTAACTGTTAGCAATGAACTGCGTTGCTTAGGAAGATTTTTTGAAGCGCTCTTCGAACCGATCACGGAGTCGCGACCGAAGGAAACTCGTGGAAATAATCTTTTCCTATGTGAACGAAACAACGCCAGAGAACGAATTTGCACCCAACGAAAATAAGAGCCCTGAGTATGAATAAAAAACATGCTTCTCGGTCGCGATCTTCGGTACGTTTAGGGGGATTGGGCTTTATCAAATATCTCGTTTTTCACCAAAATAAAACCTGGACTTTCGACCTGACGAAGGCCACCTTTACCAAGAAAATCATCAAATTTTTCTTCAATAAAGTGAAAAATATCATTTTCTGAAACCATACTCTATACGATCTTCCTTCTTTCTTCTTCTTCTTCTTCTTCTTCTTCTTCTTCTTCTTCTTCTTCTTATGATCAAGGGTCTCGATTTGACTCATTTGCTGAAAAAATGGTTCCAAAAAGTCGAACCTCCTAAAACACATAGAAGATCGGTACAGAAAGACTTTTTAGGGCATATTGTGCCACACTATATTTTTTCTGAATAATACTCAAGGCTTGTTAGGCTATAGGCTGTAACTTCATTTTTTGAAGTTATTTCCTTCAGAGGGGAGAAAATTTCCGTAAGAAGTGCATCTCCCACATACGATCGACGAAATCAGAAGTTGCCGGTACTTAAACTTTTCTAACTCGGAGAGTTTTTGGGCTCTCTAAAAGCTAACAACGTACTAAAACCTAGAAAAAAATGCAAATTTAAGGCTCTGAAAAATTTGGAAGTGAAGTCTCCTATGTAGGTTTAATTTTTGAGACATTTTGGTTGTTTGATTTTTGAGACATTTTGGTTGTTTGATTTTTGAGACATTTTGGTGTAGGAAAAAGTTAGGAATGCGTAGCCGCGTAGCTCCAAAGGCTATCATTTAATGCACCGCCGGGTAGACCTCATCTTACTGCGCACTTAAAGCGCCGTACTTTACGTGCAGCCAAAACAGGCGAAGTACTAGCGAGAGATTGTATCAGGTTGGCCGGAAAGTCCAGCCGGTTTTGACAGATCCAGTTCAGACGACCATAACTTTCTTAATATTCAACGGATTCAGTCGAAATAAGTTCCATGGAATCAGCGCACTTTTTCCAATGCGAGATATTGTGACCAATTCTATCAGCGAAAATGCTGGGTGGTCGAAATACGACAAATTCTAGGAAGGCTGTTTTTTCTGTGTTCCTGATTTGCGAAGGTTCTACCAGCGAGAAAGTTCAGAAAGTTCTTAAAAAACGTGGTAGTAGGTTGGAGCAAGGTCTGATGAGTATGGCGGGTGAGGCAGAACTTAAACTCCTAGTTCGTTTCAATTTCGCAGGACCAGCTCCGGCCGCAGCCGCTATTTTCGGTACATCTCGACGACTTCGTCCCAGTAAGACTCAGCTGTGATGGTTCGGATGGGTTCGAGAAACTGTAGTGAATCACGCCAGCCGCCGACCACCACACTGTTACCATCGCCTTTTTCCGGTGGAATTTCTGCTTTGGGAACTGACAATCAGCCCAGTGTCCTGATCGTCTCCGGTTATTGTGAAGAGCCCAACTTTAATCACGTGTGACGACTCGATCCAAAAACGAGTCGTTCTGATTACCGAGAACCAACGAATAGCAAATCTCGAAACCTGGAAATTTTTGCCGCTCACTCAGACCGTGGGGCTCCCACTTTTCGAGCCTTTTCACCTTTCCGAGGCGTCTCAAACCATCTGTAACAGCAGTTTTACCGACTCCTGGAGTTCCGCAATCTCACGGACGGTTTGCGATGGATTAGCTTCCACAAAGTTGTTTAAATCGTCTTCCTGATTACTGTAGGTCTGCGGCTTCGAGGTGCATCTTCAAAGGTGAAATTTCCAGACATTTATCGAACCACCGTTGCACAGTCCTCCCTATAACACTATTCTGGTCACACACGCAGTGAATTGCAGGGCTGTTTCGATGGCGGATTGACCCAGTTTGAAATTGAAATAAAGTATTGTTCCGAATTGCTTTTTCGGTAAGCTTCATAAAATCTTCTAGAAGAAACAGATATTAAGCATAGGCGAAGCACGTAACATTCCTTCAAAAAGAACGAGGAATTCCGTATTAGACGTTATATAAAAATGTGAGGTGAGTTGAATATTGATTCAGTAATTACGAACAAAAACGGCCACTTCAGTCACCATGAAGCATGAATCATGAAGCAGTAATTTCGTGGTTTCGTTTTATTGTATGAACGACGCAAAAACCGCAATTTTGAGCAAAAACTTCGCCAGAAGATCCAGTCCACTCTTACAGGACATCACTATACGCACTATGACACACTTTTGTATTGTAAAGCGCAGATTGTCTTTTCGACCTTCCTCGGAGTTGAGATCGCCTATGCATTGAGTCGATGGATAAGATGGAGAAAAGGATAGGCCCCCTACTTATCATGGCATGCTTCTGTGTATGTATCAAATTGTAGCTGGAAGCAGATGCGCTTCTCTTCCATCAAGACGAAGAAATAAACGTTTATTAAAGTCACCATTTTACAGAAGCACCTCTTGGGTGTCATAACATATAATTGGCCTGCTGGTCAACGCGAATCAATTTCTAGTTGCTTGGCCCAATATGTATAACTCAAAAACGCTCGAAAATGTTCTAAACAGAGCAACGAATGGAAACAGAAACCTATCATGGTAAAGGTTCGGATAGCTCCGCAATACATCTTAGCGCACCTCACCATCAGACATATTATACTTCTGCGAGCAGCGAGCCTAGAAAGTCCAGGGAGCGTGACATAAAATGGTGAGTATTGGCCTGAACAAATCTAAAGGAGAAAGGCGCTCATCTGTCAACGTGAACTGCCACTGTCAGAAACAGTGCTGAAGCGCAAAGAAAACATGCGAACGCAGACATAGCTAGCACGTACTGCTGCTCCGGTAGTTTGCACAAGGCGATTAGCTCAGGTAGAATAGTACGATCACTGGAATGGTGACGAGGGAAAGGAAGAAGCTCATGAAGATCAGGTCGAGCCGCTCCGATATTCGTACGTAGCCGTTCATCTCACGGCGTCGCCTGATGGCTGTCGGATCGTCCACGTCGAAGTCGTCGATTTCACCCTTAACACCTCATGCAGTTAGGGACGTCATCACTCTATGAAGCAGCTAAAAATTTGGAATAATTATTGTCATTCTTCATGTTAAAGGAGACCTACACCTGTCATACACCGACTGAGCGGTAAAAGTGATGGAAAAGCGATGACGTGAACTATAAACTGTTGTCGTGGCTTAACCAGTTCCGTGTTGTTTCTTGAAAAGAGCATCGCTTCCTACCTGGCGCCGGATTCATCAGCTACTTACAGCAATTTAACAGAGAAAATGCAGCCAAAACCCCTGATAGCGCGGCTTATCAAGCGAAATGGTGAAGCACTTCGCCGCGCTGTCAGGGATTTCGGCTGTAAAATTGCTGTAAGTCGTTGATGAATCCGGCCTTTGGGGTTTCAATTATAGCCAATCCGTGTGACATGAATTACGATCTCTCACATGCGGTCAATGTAGTCGCTTCCTTCGCAAAGTATACCTGAAACCCTAAACAGCCATGTATTCAGGAGAAGTCTAGAGAAACTTAACCAGACTCATGGTCAACTGTTAGGAATTAGCTGATGAGTGTTCGCCCAGTTTCACCACGACTCTTTTCCAGATGAATCTCTGAAATGTGATGCTGATTCCACAACGAAGTCGAGCATTGCGAGATCAGTAGGCGCGATCATTTCCGGAATTCCACTTGTGCTTCACTTTTTATGTCGTGCTGGTTCAGTTTAATTGCTGAGTACAATGGAGAGTAAACATAGGCAAAGTATTTTATTCCCAATGTTTTTAGTAGCTTTTCTGAATCTTCTATTACTCTTTTGACTTTCCTATTCCCTCCTTGCATTATTCTCGTTATTTGTTTGCACTGCTCTTTGAGGTCCTAGCGCACTTAGAGTCTTCTTCTTCTTCAGCGTATGTCCCGCTTCGCTATTCCGGTGTCATGATGCCACCTTTCACGATCCAGCGCCAGCAACCTTCAAGTTCATATGCAACGTATCAGATCAGCGCTGCTTTGTGCGCCCTCTATTCCGTTTTCCTACTACCTCGAAGTTAAGGCCTATCTTGCGGACGCTGTCTTCCATTCCACGCAGAACGTGGCCGCACCATAGTAAGCGAGCTTCGTGCATCTTGTTGGCTATCGGCGCGACACCGAAATTCTGCTGACTGACATCGTTTCGGATGCGGTCCATGCGCGTGACTTCAGCCGTCCAGCGCAGCATCTTCGTCTCCATGATGCTGAGGGGCGTCTCAGATTCCTTGTTCGCAGGCCAACACTCAGCGCCATACATTGCTAGTGGCTGCATGACGGCCGGCCCTATAAATCTTCGATTTCAAGCGCTCTGCTATCTTCCTATCGCAGAGCACGCCAGTCAACGAGCGCCACTTGGACCAAGCTGCACTCACGCGTGAATTCAATTCAACCATCAGTTTGCCGTCAGATGCTATTGCTGCTCCCAGGTACTTAAAGACCGAAGTGCGTGGAAGCTCAGTGTCGGTAACCTTGATGGAGGTGGACTCATTAACGTCCGTCGTTAGATACTCGGTCGCCTTCACGTTCAATCTGAGTCCAAACCGCTCCAATCGATCACACCAAGCTTGCACCTCTCGCTCGAGTTCACCTTTATGTTGGCAAGCGAGCATTACGTCATCAGCATAAAGCATGTCCAGGGGACTGGCTTCTGAAGATCTCGTGCAATGGCGTCCATTACGACAACAAAAAGGAGTGGGGAAAGCGCAGAACCCTGGTGTACTCAGACAGAGATGGGAAACTCCATCGAGGTTCCAGCTGCAGCTTGAACTCGATCTTTGGACAAGAGTAGAGGATTCGCACCCACTCTATGAGCTCTTCAGAAACTCCATGTCGTCGCAGGGCGTACCATATCACCTCACGCGGTACGCGTGTCAAAGGCCTTCTCCAAGTCTGGGAATTCGATATGCACTGGCTTCTGTTTCTCGCGGTGCTTCTCTATCAGGAGGCGGGTGCGTAAATGGCATCAACGGTGTCACAGCCAGCCACGAAGCCGCACTGATTGCTGGAAAGCTGGATGGTGTCACGAATTCGTTCATCGACAATTCGCTCAAAGATCTTCATACTGTGAGAAGGCAAGCAAATCGGACGGTAACTGGAGCAGTCTGCAGGACCGCCCTTCTTCTTCGAAATCGGAATCGTACTTTAGCGCCAACACTCAAGTACTTTATTTTCCGCTGCAACCAAAGGCAAAGCGAGCAATTAATGAACTTCGCCAACCACTTAGCAAGGTACCAGTTCTTGGACTTCCATAAATCAGCTGCCACGTCGTCGGTCCCACTTGCTTTGCCTGGCCTTATCTTCTTCAAAGCTCCTTCAGTCTTCTCTAGTCTTCTAGCGTTCTTTTCTTGTGATCTTCTACACAGGACAGTAGGTTGAAGCCTTTGAAGGGACAGCTGGATGAAGAAATTCTACCGTCGAGATTTGCTCAAAGTAATCGCGCCATCGCATCAATGCCGTATTGCGGTCCATAAGAAGATGGCCTTCTCACTGATGCCGAAAAACTTCTCAATATCCTCGGTCTACCGATTGCGATTCTTGGCAAGTCGGTACAGATACCGCTCACCATCGCGTGACTTGAGCTTCTCGTTGACATCTCCATAATGAGGGCTTTTGCAAGAGCCACGGCCTTCTTTGCAGCTTTCTTCGCGTCTTGGTACTTCTGACAGTTATCGGCTGCCTTTTCGCCAAGAAACACGTGATAGAGCGACTTCTTTTCTCGAACTTTTGCTTTCACATCGTCCGTCCACAGCCATGTCTGCTTTTCGAGCTTGTGCCGTCCAGGCGTTGTGGTACCGAATTCCGACTGTGCAGCTTGACCAATCGCGTCGGTCGCCTTCTTCCAAGTTGCGTCGACAGTCGTGACTGTCGGTGACCGCACGTAAGAAATCACAGCTGCTTTCTTCTTTCTCATTAGCCTTCACATGATCCTTAGTGCACCGCATCGCTCGATCTGCATTAACCTCGGAGCGGCGATCTTTAGGGTGCAGACCAGCGGTCGATGCTGTGGGACGACCGTCTCATACGGCACGATCTTCGCGTCTCTGACAATGCGTCGATCGCGGTCCTTCACAAGGACAAAGCCTATCTGATACTTGAAGGTCCCACTATAGTATGAGATGAAGTGAGAGTCGCGTTTTCGGAAGACGTTGTTCACAACGGTGAGGCTATACGATTCCGCATACTCAAGAATACGCTCACCATCGGCGTTACGAGACCCGTATCCGAAACCACCATGACAGCTGTAACCATTTTCGTAGCACCTAGGTGCCCATTAAGGTCACCACCGTCTATGATGACATCTTTCGACGGTACCTCTGCTGTCATCTCATAAAGCAGGCTCCAAAACTCTTCCTTAGCTTGAGAGCCACTCTGCGGAGCATACGCAGAGAAGAAGCGATAGGGTCGCTTCTTAGCGGAGACAACGATCTTCATCAATCGATCGTCAAAGCGCTCAAGCTTACAATCGAGTCATGAAATCGTTCGAAAACGACTATTCCGACACCACTGGTAGTCCTGGGACTTCCACATAGAACGACCTTAAAGCCTCGCCCTATGTCGCTTGCGGCAGGATCACCTCGTCTCCTGCAACACACAGAAATCAGCTCTTCTTTGCTTCAGTGCTTCAACTCGCACGAGCAGCCCGCCAACGTACCCACGTTCAGCGTTGCCACGCGGGTGCTGCTTACGTTACGGGACTTTCTGACTAGCTCAGTTGCCCCCGATGCCATCCTCGCATCAGGAACCCTCGCACACTTCTCACGCTCTGCGAGTGTGCGTCGGCTCCCGCGGACGACGTAGCATTATCTCGAAACAGTTGAGCTGTCAAGCACCATGTGATGTGATATGGGTCTTCTGTCAGAACGGCCTGTCGATTGCAATCGAATGTCCGTGCTTAGCTTAGCTCAAAGAGAGAGAGCAGTTTCCAGTGACACCACGTGGAGGAACGGACGTCGCCACCCTAGCGCACCTGCAGGGTGCGCAAAAATTACCCGCACAAAGATATCACAGTGTAGCCTCAACACAAATGGGTTTGATAACGAAACTTATCACTTAACCTCTTTATTCCTTTACTAATAAGAACTATCAAAGTAATTGAAAGCACCCGCCCTTCTTACGAACACAAGTCCTCAGACGAGTAACGAACGCGTCACACGTGGCACGGAGGTAGTCATCGCTCATTTCGTTCTCTGCCTCAGTCAGGGAAGCTTTCTGAGAAGCCAAACTTGCGTGTCGAGTGTAGAAAACTTTGCTCTCAATAGCTGACCACACAGAGAAATCGAGGGGATTCAGATCCGGTGAATTCGAAGACCAGTCTTCGTGCACAATAAAATCCTGGAGCTCGCGTTTGCACCACTGCTGCGTTGTCCTCGCCTTGTGTGCAGGCGCAGAGTCCTGCTGGAAGAACTATCTGTCATTACCGAAGTGTGCATCGGCCTAGAGCTTCAACACGTCCTCTGAAATAGTGTTCTGGTACTCGGCTTTGTTAATTTTGACGCCGGATTCGACAAAAACTAATGGGAACTTGTCGTTTGAAGTAATCACACCCCAAACCATAGCAGAAACCGGATGTGCCGTTCAACCGACGAGATCCCGGTTGCGGGTAGCAGCTCCACCATTCTGTGAGAGAATGTGATCGTTTTGACGATTCACCGTGGGTTCCAGGTAATGTCTTTCTCATCAGAAAAAACGATCGCGCGGTGCGTGCCGTTCGCGAACCGCTTTAGCAA
Organism: Heligmosomoides polygyrus bakeri; assembly: GCA_947359475.1. Lineage (NCBI taxonomy): Eukaryota > Metazoa > Nematoda > Chromadorea > Rhabditida > Heligmosomidae > Heligmosomoides > Heligmosomoides polygyrus. Next base: position 40,330,932 of record OX375868.1, read on the forward strand.
GCTCTTGCATCTTCGCAGTCGCTGAGCTTTCATTATCTCAGTAGTTGAACACGTCGAATACAATATGGATACATCTTAAGCTTGTTTCGGGCAATGGTTCTAACACTGCTTGCAGAAATATTGAGTTCTTGAGCCATTTTCGCATCGAACGGCGAGGAACGGCGACGAATCCGCTCGCGAACCTTTTCATCGTTTTCCCTACCTCGTCCACTCCTGTATGATAAAGCCCCAAGCTTCTTGCGTCGTTTTATGGCATACACCGTTCGTCTATGAACACTGAGAACATTGGTGATAAAACAGCGCTGCGACCTGAAAGGTGCAGGCTGATGATGGCCGATCGTTTCGGATTTCGCTTTACCATTACCGCTCTATAAGATTCATGAGCTCAAACTTGGAACGCATTTGCGTATGGCATAAATGGATAACATATTCCAATGAGCTCGGAATCCAGTTCTGCTAGTAGTTGTAGACTGCGTCGTACCCTGTGCGGGTAATTTTTGCGCACCCTGTAGCGTGCAATAAACTGTGTTTTACAGCCTTTTGTACACGAAGAGATTTCTTCTCTGAAGATGTCTAAGAAATTCGAAGAAAATGAAATAGTTTTTGAGCGCATCAATCTAACGACGTGAGATTTATTGTTAGTTGCATCTGATGGGTTGGAGCCCTTCATTTAGCTGTGTATGTTGTGACAGGTTACCGTAGTTTCTCATCAGACTCTTGCTCGTACGATCTCATCTGCTCAACTAGCTTGTGCACCAGATTCCTCATGAATTAGACCGGCAGTGCGTTCGTGGCATGAATCAAACACCAACGTTTTATTTGTAAGATAGAAGCCTCGCTTTGGTTTGGGAGACCAGTTCTCAAATTTAAAAAAAAATAATTTTTTATTATTACCCATGACTTTCACTTCATATAGCATACCTAATCATAGGAAAATGTTCACTCATTTCTTCACTGAAGAACGAAACCACAGATTGCTGTTTGTCCTCTTTGTCGAAGCGCAGAGTTGGCGAATTTCATTCTTGCTTGTTTTTGCTGGGAGACGGCTCAAGGGGTGTTTGATGTTAAAAACCAGTGATAAATTGCAAAGAAGTAATTACGGTTTCGCTCCCACCTATTCCTGTGGAAGATGATTTATTTTCAGGAAGGATTTCCGATACTTCAAAGCTGTTTATTTCTTGTCCAAAGTGGGCTTGTACAGTACACTTGACTATAGGGATTTTGGGCAATTTTTAAAGATAACCCATAAACTTTGATTTTGTTTAGAAAAAAGAATTTTCTTCAAAAAACCAATATATAACAATATATAAGACTTAGGGATAGTTTAGTACCTACTTCTATTCCTAAGCTTTAGTTTGAATTAGTCTTAGTGTTTTTGAGAATGAAGAGATGAAGCTTATGACACAAAAATCGGATTTTTCGGATCTCAATTGGTTAGGCTCTTTATTTTTTGGGCATCTTATATATTTTGTACGCAGTTGAAAATAGAATAAAACACAGTTGATTTTTTTTCTAGGTAGCTTAAGGAAAGGTAGGAATTCTTAAGGTACTAAACAGGAAGAGACTATCGGTCCTATCTAATGCTAATCGCAAGTCGTGAGGTGTGATCGAAACCTTGAAAGGTTCTCCATAAAACTGAAAATTCACAGCTCCAAATAGCAGAACTGCTGAAAGTTAGTGACATTTTGGAACAGCAGTGAGTGCCCCTGAACGAGGAGAAAGCACCGAATCGGTTTTCAATAAGTCGTGCTAGACGACTTCTATCGACTACGTTGCATCAGCAACGGCATACAGCTCTGGTAAGGTTAATTGTAGCTGGGATAGATCCTGTCCCTTGCATTTGTTCCCTAGCATGTATATTTCACAGGATGGAACGGTACACGCCGTTGCCTCTTGCATAGTTAAGAGAAAGGAACAGTCACAACCGAATGTTTCGAGTACATCCTGCTTCATAGAAAACAGCTCTGACAGATTTGTTCCGCTTCTAACACTTTCCTCTCCTGTAACTTTGCCACACATCTCCTTAAAAATGGGGCAGTTGCTGAGTCGTTTCTGGTTTCTAGCCGAAGCATTTGACAACTTAAAGAGCGACCATAGACAGGACTAATCATCCCAAATTTGGATGGCTGTACAACCCACGTTTATGTTTATACGGGCATTCTTCCTGCAATTTGGTAGCCTTTAAGAAAGCTGCGGCTTTTTGCTGGCTGGAAACCCCGCTATATCCTCGCAGCACATCCTTCAGCACGTCGTTCTGGCGCGATCTCTGCACAATTTATGGCGAGCAGTTGGCAAGTCGCCGGCCCGATTTCAACGAGACTAACTAGAAGATCGCCTAATCGATGTACAGCAACCTGGAGAGCAGATGGCGATCAGCCCACCTGGCGTGAGAGCACCCAACTGCGACGAAGCAGTAGACGGAAAGTGGGCCGGTCCGACAGTCTCGGGAGAACGAGCATGCCCAGGATGTTGCACACCAATCATAGACAGCGCCTGTGCAATCGCCTATGCCTCTTCCTTTGCAGAAAAGGCTTCTGTGAAATTGTGATGCTTTTGACGTTGACAGTGATGCTTGCAACCGTATATGCCACTGTTTGCAATTATAGCCCGAGGTTTGTTTTTCTTAGCCGTGGTCGACATAACCAACATACCTGTTTCGCTCCAAGCATTTTTAGCATTGCATCGTTTTTTATTTTACTTACTATTTCTTTTTTCGCCGTTAGCAATCAAAATAAAAAACAAAACAGGACTAATAGCACCTGAAATGATATTCCTTGGAAGAAGATTTGATCATCGTGTCTTCAGACTTTTTTAAGCACTAATGGTTGTACTTAGGCATACAAAAACACAATTGGAAGCGTGGGCGAAACAGAAAAACTCGGTTTTGTGCTTTAACTCTAGGTCGCTTTTTCAACAATCAGATACGGGAAGAAGATATGTCCATTTTCAATAATACATATTGTTTAGAGCACTCCCACCTGGATGTCTTCACATGTGTGCACCAGCTTCCTTATGTAGGTCTCCAGCTTGGGAACTCGCTCGGCGATCGTCTGCGACTCCGATTTGCCTAGTTCACCGTTCAGGCCCTTCAGTCCAGTCAGCGAATGCAATGGCGATTCCGCACAGACGGTGTAGATGCCCTGCTGAAGGAGTTCAGTTTCGTGGAACAAAGGAACGGTCCCAGTTCCGTGCGGAAGCGTTGTATCAGCATTTGTAAGAGTATGCAAAAAGGCCATCTATTAGCCTACTGCCAAGTCACCACTGATGATCTACACATCTTCCTGCCCCTCTTACCCGTACCTCACAGCTCTCACCTTTGACTTGATCGGGTTCAAGCAAAACAATCGCAGCAGCCACTCCTGCGGTTCCTTACCGTACCGGCCCATACGGTGAACTCGCATCACGATTCCCGTCGTCATCGCTGCTATAGACACAGAGATCATGTTGAAGAGGAAGTACGCCACTGAAAAGAGCGAAGCTAACTCTTGAAGAAGTCTGCGTTTTACAAGGCCTTCCAGCTGTTTGTATGGCGTTTAAATTCTCGAGCTCAAAAATTCTAATCATTGCATCCTGAGAACATCTATAACATTCCTGGAGCAACTTCTTGCACCCAGAGAAAGCCAGGCAGCGGAATCGGTTTTACCAAAACTGCAAAATAAAACATAAGAAAATGTAAAATTCATAGAAGTAAAGAAAGGTGTGAAATAATGGAACTTTTAAAATTATAAATAATTAAAAGAATAGTATGTTATTCTTTTATTCTTTACTTCTGGTTACACAAAGGTTCGTCTGAGGGCAGTAGCGAAACGAACCTTTTCATGTTTCATAATTGAGAAAAATGAAAAATGTCCTCTCTCCGATTTTTTATCAGACTTGTGTGGGAAGGACAAACACTGACTTGCTCGTTGGATGACTATCTGGCAATCGCAACTAATTCTGGAGACCAAGTACGCACCCGAAACAAACAAAAACAGATCGACTCCGCATCATCCCGCAGAAGCAGCGTTGCGCTTCTCAAACAGTGATTCATTAACACCCTTTATTCTCCCGGTTGCGTAAATGCTATACACATCAAATTGTAAAGCCCTCTTAACTTGGTTACAAACTTGCTGGTATTCCCTGAAAGCATAATTTTTTCAAACCCCTGCTGCTGAAGCACCCTGAAAAAGTTGATTGAATTTGGTTGTGTGAAAAAAAAACATTTTGCCGCAAAGATCTTTTTCACATGCGCCAGACATTGGTTCAAATTTCCCTGGAGCCCTTAAAAATAATAGGATAAGACGATGGTTGTTATTTTTCGAGCTGTGGACTAAATGACTCCAAGAGGTAGTCTGCTCAGCTAATTTCCTCCGGTGTCTGGAGAGGCATTCCGAGTTTGGATATACACATGTAGCTCGGAGTTTGGATGTGAGATCGAATGATTCTTAATATTCGCCAATATTCACTGGATTGGTAACTGTGCAAGTGGCTTACCGGAATCTCCTTTACGAAGCTGGGTAGGTTCCATTATCTTTCCTAGAAGCTGATCCTTTGGGAAAACGCAAAATCCGTGAGAACTACCGACGTAGGGGACATTACTTCTTAACTATAAGTGCAAAATGTGGTATTGGTACTGGGCTCAAGAAGGAACTGAATATAGCAACTCGTTCCGAATTCTATCCGAATTTTAAAAGCTGCAGCTCCTCTAATCCGCATTCTACAAGTGATTTACTATACCTGTTTTCTCAGGTTTTCATAGTTAAGATGAACAAATGAAAGCTTGAAATGCTAGAAGAATATTTGTTTTCGGCGCCTATTGTGTCCTAGTGTGCCGCTGGCTCATTTTGCTATAAAACCTCTAGAGGAAATGTGGCAGCGGGATGGTATAGAGTGCTGCTTCCGGAGATGCAATGAAATTGTTAAAATCCTCAGATGGAAAACTTGAGAAAGGTTTCAGAAAAACAAGGAACAATGTTTCAGGACAATGTGAAGGCTGAGTAGCTTGGATTCACAATCAATTTCTGTCCAGGATCTTGGACGGTACTCATCTCGTCCGAGAAATATCGAGAGAGAGACGTCTCCTCCACTATGTGGAATCTGGTGAGTCATGTATTGTCTGGGAGAACCTTCCCATGAACCAGTGCCACCTCCGGTGCATTCATTGCGGCATCGAAGACCATTCACATTCACAGCGACAGCGGGCACCATAAAATCACGTTTATGATCGCGAGTGGAGAGGGCGGCAAATCGCCGTGAGCGGAAGGATCCACAGAATAGATCACTTGAGAACGTTTTACGAGATATCGGCCTATCCCCATCGTTTCGCTGCGTGCTAAATGACGTGAAGGGTGTCAGCGTTTGAAGATCTCACTGAAACCTTCTCACGAGGGAGCACAGAAGAGTGAGACAGAATGCGAAGAGAGTATAGCTAAAAAATGCGAAAGCGCACACTCTTTCACTCACATCTGCAAATATTTCAATCTGGTAGTGTTCTGCTGATGCTAATAGGAAAAGCACCTGATCTCTTACTACAGCTTGGAGTTCAGCTGGTAAATTAACCAACCGCCGAATAACTCAGAAAAAGTGGCTGCATTTCAGAAGATAACGGTAAGTGGAGTTAGCAATTGGACGTACTAAACGTACGATCTCCACCGCGTTCTCTCTGATGTTCTAGCCTAGGACTTCGCGGCTATAGACGTTTGAATACGTTCATAGATGGGCTCCAACGGGCATGAGGTTGGCCGTTAAAGAGTCTCAAACATCGCTTTCTCTTTCGAGTTAAACATAGTGCACGTTGCATGAGAACGCGAAATCATGACAGCAATGCCGGAGAAGCCGTGCTAGCTACAGTGGCAACCACGTATCAACTCACCAAGCAACGGAACATGCGTAGACGAGTGCGGAACTTTTTCACTGACGACCAGCGAGAGCACAGCCATGGTGAGGATAGCAGTCACCCCGAGTGTGAAGCGTTCCTTAAAAGTGCACGATTGATCAGACGACATCTGCTATCAGAAGCCCTACTTTTTGCATAGAAATGGAGAAGTTTGTTGGCAGATGAATCACTTCCTCAGTTTCATTTTTTTGTTTGAAGAAGAAACTAATGAAATTCGAAGTACGTCCCACACTAAGTTAGAAGCGGAAATACTTGTAGCACTTTAGGCCCTCGAACCTTACATATGGCTCCAAAAGGCATTGCACTTTCTCATGCTAATCTACTGATTGATATCAGCGTGCTAAAGATGAATCTAATTTGAATGTGATCAAGCAGAAGTCTTAAATTCATAATACTTTTGTCACAATTGAACGTCGGTAACAGCAAACCATCTTGACGTCGTCTTCCAAGAAACTAAGGTGGTGTTAGAGATTATATCTTCATCCACCCCCTTCCCGCAGGATACGATATTTCAATGCCATCAGCAGACGTACAGTAGCGTCTCGTCATGATTATGCAAAACTAGGCCTGATGCTATAACTCGGGCAGAAGCGAGGTAAGAAAAGCACCTTCAGCGACAGACTCATATCCATCCTTTGCTCAATTTATTCCCAAATTGTTTTTACAAAAGCTTAAATAACAATTGGTTGCACTGAAACCTCTAACGCCATGGGGAATCGAAAGTAATCCGGGCAAGATGTACGACATTCCTTACCGACGATCTTTGAAAATCGTATAGAGCGGCGATATCCATGAAACGCGGTTCAATCGCAACTTGAGATCATTGTGACGTGTTCAGTTTTCTTCGAGTTAGACTAAGCACACTGTGAGAGGTATCTTCATACAAGATTTCAGGTAATCGAGTAGCCCCAACTGCCTCTAAAGAACGGCGCTGGTAACATCACGATGCAGAAGTGCTTCAAAGAACAGGGAGTAGGGCTACTCTTCTTCATCATCACAAATGAGAAAACCACCCCATGTCAGGTCCACACTTATGGTTAGCCCTGTCTTCACACTGATACTGCTAACTTGAACACGCTACTCATGCAAGTTGACATGCGAAAAGTCCAGATTTACTGAAGACACTTAAGGCAGGTGTGTAGGCATTGAAACGCGCTGGCAGCAAATTCATCATTGCTTAAACCGAGTTCTATTAAGTTTATTATATATGTATATTTAGTGCAGTTATAAACAGTTTTGTTACAAAAAATGTAAATCTCAGCTACATATCATAGGACTACATATCACATCCAAATTTCTTTCATCTTTGTTGAACTCCCGCTGAAAACGGTCAGAAGGTAAGTGCTCACAAAGAAAGAGACGTCATTCGATAAGAAGACGTGGTTTGCAAGTGCTAACACAACGGACGAGGAAGCAGGGAGTATGGGAAGAAATGTCGGGGAAACTGCTACGCTCCCCGCATCTTGCTTCTTAGAGAGTTAGATGCCCTGCGTTGTAGAAGATAGCTGGTCAAAACCAACTTGGACTCCTTACAGAATATAGTGGAATGACAGGGGGAAAGCTTGCTACACTGCATAACATTACCACAAGTGGGTGTCTCCGGTGTGCGCAGATGCTTCCTTGGTACGGCTGCTACACTGTTGCTGTGGCATCGGTCAAATATACTTCATTGTGATCGATCGCGTTGCGTTCGATCAAACAGCGCCTATGGGGTACTGGCGTAGAGCATTCCTGCCCGGTCAGCAGGAGGTGCGGGTTCGAGTCCTGCCTGGCCCTAGAGTTTTGATCGCAACGAAGCATCGTTATAAAAGCTTGCACACTCAGTACCAGCCACTTGAGGCTTAAAGAAAACAAATCAAATCATTCCTGTCAAGACCATCAGCTTGATTGGTTCCATGCTGATATCAGCGGCTGGCTCATCCCAATATGTGAATACTGATCGGTCCCACGAGGTGTGGATATTTCATTGTGAATTCATCAACCTTAGGAAGGTTCTTAACGTGGCTGGGGAGAGCTGCCCAAGCTAAATAGTTAAGCGACTTTCCCTGCGAGCTCATCTGGATACGCCGCCCTTCCCAACTCACCTCCCGCTCTCCTGTAGTGGAAAACCTGGCAAATAGGCCGACGACCGATATGGCACACATAACGTAGCTGGGGAAGGTGAGCGTGACCATGTAGAAGAGAGGACGTCGTTTCACTGAGACGTCGTACCGCAATTCTGACACCTGGATGTGCGGCAATCAAGTCGAGCAGTAAGCAATAGGGAGCTCTCGAGACGCACGTTGATTCCTTCGTGCTCGTACTCGTCCTCGACTACTGTGACCTTGAGCAGTCGCCACTCTTCGTTGTCCGTGTAGTGCTCCAGGGAGTGTTCAGTGTGAGCGTGGAGGCGGATCTTGTCCTTTCCGTAGGTCCAACTCGCGATCTGAAAGAAAGGTGCAGCTCTCTGTGTATAAGGGCAGAACGGAAAGCGTCGCTCACCTCCAATGCGCACCGCTGGTCATCTAATGGGAAGCGCTTGATGTTGATCTCGCACGTGACGGTGTAGACGGCCGGATGGCTAGCCTCGACCGTGCCGTTCGGGTAGATGAGCACCGGGGCTCTGACGGCGGAGAGCAGATCCTCGTGATGCAACCTGGAAACCTTCACCCTTAAGTTGGGGCACCATCGCCCGTTCCGCACTTGCCAAACGCTCACAACACGAAACAAAATCTAAAGAGATGAAGCTTGGAAAATGGCCAACAGAGAACCGCAAGAGGTTTTGGCGACCGCTTCCGGCGAGCGATTGGCTTTCATCCAGTGTTGGCGCTTTTAATGGCATCGTTAGCGACAAGGATCAAACGATGACGTATTTTCCACCTCATCGCATAGGATTACGCCAATTTCAGAGGTGAGTAACTGCCCACATTATCAGCTAATTTTGGCATCAGAACAGCATGCCTGCAGTGATTTTAAGCGGACAAAGAACACGAAGGGAATGGAACGTGGGCCTCGCGATGGCTATTACCCAAGGCTTCGTCAATTAGCGGAACGTGTTATTGGAGTGAATATGAGTGCTCACTTTCACATTCCAACGGAAATATCTGCCTCAGAGCTGGAGTGAATAAAAAAGCAGATCGAAAAAGTTTAAAATTAACCAGACCAGCAATGTAGTCCGTGCTATAAAATAAAGAGAGGTAGAAATCTTTAAAAAAAAATGCTAAAAATTTAATTCCCCGGTAAAATCTATATTTTTTAAACACTCTTCGCCTGGTAAATGTAATGCAAAGTAGCTCAGTAAGAAGAAGAGTCGGCTCTCTCGCTCACTCTGGATCCACTCAATCGGTTCATCTTAGGCTTACTAAGTGGTCCTTCCCTCAAGAGGCGGTGAATGGTCCAGGTCGGTTTACCACTGCAACTCATAGTCTTAATATTTTTATTTTTATCTTTTTCTTTGGGGAGTTACCTCATGTTCACGCAATTTACGCAAATTTTGTTATGATAATAGAACAAACACGTACTCATAATGCCTCACACTACTTACGAGGTACAATGAATAGAGGTAGTCGAAAAATAGCCAAATGCCTTTGTATTGTTACGAGCCGAGAGTTTGGCATACGAAGGGCCAGTTTAGCTGTTCTAAAGCGTTGTCAGGCATCTTAACCGAATTTCACCATTTTCGGCAAGCCTTACGAAATAAAGTCAATAATCCTCTGTGAAATTGTCAAAACTTTAAAATGACCGATGAACACAGTTTGAATCTCCACAGAACACGTAACCGAAAACCTTTTACCGGATTCAGCATAAACTATGCAGCAAATTTCAAGGTACACAATGCATGGGACTCTCATGTGCTTCTCCCGTGCTTTGGGACTCCGCAATATTTTGGTTATGGGCCGAACAAGCCCATATTTTCATTCCAGGATAAGTGCTGGACGGAATTTGTCCGTTACGACATAGACAGTTTAGTTGGCGGTTATATCAAGCATCAAGCTTTTGGAGAGACGGTAATCCAAATGGGCTCCTTTAGAGCAACCTAGTGTCTAGAATGGGTTATTCGCTGCAGCTTACGCAAGGTAGGCCAGGTAAGAAACAGTCAAGGAAAGCAGCCAATTTCCCTGTACATAAACTCACATATTGAATATAATGATGTCGGGCACCCAGATCTGTCCTATTGGCAGCCACGTCTTTGTGATACCACCGAACAGCGCCGGATCCCACGACAGCGAAGGATCGTTCCATTTCTGCAACGGACAGTATTTCAGCTGCTGAACACCTTGGTTTCATGGAACAGTCAGGAATAAAAAGCTCAAGTCAGAAGCAACTTTTGATAAGCCTGTATGACTTTTCTTTCATACGTTACTTTAATCGTCAAAATAAGTGGCAATAAGCTCCGAATGAAGGGCGAACTCTCTTCGTGTTCTTCGGGGGAGAACCCAATGATATATTCTGGCATGACAGAAGAATGAATGCACCGAGCAAACCAGTCACCTATGGCAACGTACTGGGCATACGTCAAATGTACTCTTCAGCTGAAGCTCGATTTTAGTTTTGATATGGAAATTACGGTACGGTTGACCGTATAAAGCAGCATCCCTTTCAATGGTTGAAATGTGTTGCCAAAAAGATTTGATAGGTTTGAATGAACCCGGCATTTACGATGTAAAAACAATAGACTAAATGAAACCTTCAGCCGGACACCGAGCTAAACAACTTCAAACAATCTGCGAGAAGTGCATGCTATAAAGCATAAACTAAGGCTTAGAAAAGCATAGACTCTCAAAAAGCGCACTTTGGTCACAAATTTGTTGGGTAGGAATGGCTACAGAATGTGTTTAGGAGACGCTCACCTCGTCGACGTAGACGAGTACGGTCATCGTCTGCTTCAATTCGTCTATGCCAAGGATGTGCACGAGTTCCATCTCATAGTGGACGTCGAGTAAACCATCCGGAGGCGCGTTGACGTTGTGCCGTGTGAAGAGATACTCGGTCAACTTCTTCGACGCCCCTGCAAAACATAATTTTGCTGCTCTAGGTTTCAAAGCTGCCTCTGTGCATGGTGAGAAGGGCAGCTTTTCATGTGCGTTGGTCTCTTTTGCTCCCAAACGAGACCTTCGAAGAGGACTTTGTACGAAGAAGGTCTATCGATACTCTTCAAGAATTTGGTAGGAAAACAACTGCTGGGAAAGAGCTCACAACTCATCATAAGTAGCTTCGAGCACATACTGACATTTCTAAGAAAGGAATCGTGTCCATTTAGATTAATTCTATGATGAAATCGTATATGTTGTGCTAAATTTAAAACCAACATTTAAAGAACTGACGGTCAGATAGATATTATCATTCACCGTGAAGTTCAATTCCGTATATAAGACCCACTTACTCCTGTGCAACTGTTGCCCTTGCAAACGTTTGCGCACGTATGTGGGAAGTTGAATTTGCACACAGTTCCGTTCGACGCTACGTTTCCCAGAGCCGATCAGATGAATATTTGACATCACTTGTTACATGCCGTTGAAAGGCGACATCCCCTTCCGCTCAGAAATTGAATCGGCTTCTTGAGCGTTATTTAGATTTTGTATCAATGCAACCGCTTTGTCGGTTTGAAGGCTATCTAATCGTAAGAGTGCAGCTCCCGTGCGAGAAAAGGCACACCTGACCGTGTTTTCGTACTGATGACCGGCGACTGCAAAAGAATATTCAAAGCGTGCAGTCGATCTCCGCCAACATCATTACAAAAAGAGAGTGAGGCGAAAGCCGCTCTACGAAAGTGAAGACGTTCAAGGTGGAGAATTAATCACCACCTACCATCTTTGTGATGTTCTTCGAGTTGAACCAACATAAGTAAATTTCCGTTGGTAGCGATGCTACCCTGCTCAAGATTTGCGGTCATTCCAGCACCGTACTACTACAAGACAGCGAGATCCTTCACCTATCGTTCATTTGTGTCTGTCCTCTCAACGATCTATACAAATTTGGCTGTCAAAATTAGATGGCCAGCGAACCACACTACTGTACATGTTTCAATTCCGAAAAAAAATCTGGAGACAGAGTTGGCCATTGTCATGGGGATGGCCTTGCAAAATTGGCACTTCTGCTACATCCAAGGTTAGGGATACTAACATATCAGAAGTGAATGATTCTTGAAGCATGGGTAACGATTATAGTAGTGCCAATCGGAATACTTTTGCATGGTGGAGAGGAGGCAAGAAAGGAAACTGCAGGACCAAAAGTGCAGCAGGTTTTCTATGCTTTCTTGTGGGCCACCTGTGGTTGCTCCGAAAGCCGGCATTCATCTTCGATAATGCTGGGCTTAGCATCGCTACATTCACATCACTAGAAATCCAATATGCTGAGGTCTCTAAAGGAAAACTCAACAGGGACTAAAGCTGTTGATCACTTTGAGTCGCAGACTGAGAGTTCATCTTCCTTCATCTCTACGAGATTGATTTTGGGAACAAACCCACTTACGGTTTGATTGTCAGTTCCCTGTTATCTTCCTCTTGAAGGAAGGCTATACGAAACTGTTAAAGAGTTCTCACCTTGTAGTTAGGAAAAATATAAATAAATACGTGCTTTGTTAGCATTATAATGTGCCAAACTTTTTGGATGAACAGTTTTATTTAGCAGGGCCTTGACGTTCTGTCCACTTCAGAGGCCTTGGTCCACTCCAAGAGGCCTATTTTCGCCCTGTGCTTTATGACCAGTAGGAGGGAATGGAATTAGTAGGTGTCTTCGTTGATTTATGTCGATCTATATGCGGCGAAACTGGCAAACTAATAATCCCCTGAGAGTAGAAAAACCGAGCAGCTGCCTAAGAACTTTCAACTGGGTTGAGCAGATGCTAAATACCGGACCGCTTCCGGGCAGCGATTGGACACTCCTGTGAACCATCTCACTTGCAAGCCATGCACATTGGCTGACTCAGCCCAGCGAACTAGGCTAAAACTGCTGAGAGATTCTTGCATGCTCTACTCAGCAGATAAGCTGCTAAGCGGAAAGCAGGTCATGCATCGAAATGCATGAAGCACAGAGAAATGGTGCTTTCAACGTGCAATCACGCAACGCGAAAGGCCGAGAAAGGGACGAAGAGCCGAAAAAGGAATAGGAGGAGGTTCGAGGTTCAAACTCTTTGAGAAGCAAACATAATCAGATTTCTCAGAATTTCTGATAATGAGCAAATTATCAGCTTTCTTAGAATCTACTCTAGTACTAAAAAATGTGCGCTTGGCAGATTCTTCCCCAGGTTTAGTAGAATTTTCAATTCTTCTCTACATAGAGCTAAAACGACCGGCGGTAAAACGTGGAGACAATCACCGGAAACCGGAGGCTAACGATAGAGATGTCCTTGACCGCAATAGATTTCGAGTAGATCCTTGCCAAAGCCACAGGCTCTACGGTTCTGACGAAGATCTACCTGCATCGCGCATGCTCACTCATCGGGCAACGCTGGCGCATGTCGAGAAGTCTGGAGATGTCTGGAGGTGCTGCTTGAAACATTGAAAAGAGTCAACTGCACAACGTAATACAGGCATCCATTCAGAGGCCCTTGCTGCAGACATTTTAGCATCTATGTGGGTTGCTTTTTTAATGCAATGGTCAGTAGTTTGCCTGCTACTAACCAAAGGGTAAGTCCAAAGCGTTATCTCGTAGAAGTAGAATGCGTTGCTGAATTCATCCTCGACCCATAAAATAAAATAAGATGGCCAGTTCTATCCTTCTGAATAAGTCGAGCACCTATTCTCCGACCCTGGAGCGACGGATGGCTTGGATGCCATGGGCGGGGCCCGCGACTGACGGAGCCTCCTTCGACTACGCTACTCAGTGCTCTGCAGGATCATCTACTACCTAGGGATTTGGTTAATTTTTTGAAGACCACATTGGGCACATGATGAAGATAGGTCATACTATGTCTTCATTTCAACGTGCTGAAGGAGTAAGGAAAATAGCTCATGGACTACACCATAATTGTTGCATTCTTCTGAATCCCTGCTTACATATATGTATTTGATTACAATCGCGTAGAACAGGGCATCTAAAGCACCTCTTTTAGAGATGGATAGAAAAGCCGTCGGAAGCAGGAGGCGCTGCTTCCTCAACAACTTTCTGCTCCCCACCATTGATCATCTCCTGCTTCGATGTCCAGATCAGGGGTGTGCGTTAAATTTTTTTCGGTAAATTTTTAACGACCACTTTTTAACGAAAAATTTTTGCGTTAAAATCGGTAAATTCGGTAAATTCGTTAAATAAAATGTCCCTTAGCTGCAGTCAGTTTGGCTGTATTTTAGTATGTAAAAAGCCAGATCTTTTTCTTAATTGATTCTCTTTTCGACTCCATCTGCTTGACAATTATGTAACAATGCCTTCATCTTCTAATAACAACAGTCTATCGTCAACAAAATAAGCAAGAAGAGCCATTAAGATCTGAAACCAAACAGCAACAAGACTTCTAAAATAGGAAATTCCTTACTATGCCTGTGTTCTTTAGCTGGGAGAAAGTCGTCCATCTTCTGGGAAGATCCAAAGTGCATCGTATCACGGCTCAACGTTTTTTCAGCGTTTTTCTTTTTCCCCAAATTTTGACAAAACATGAACTCGCCAAGTAGACTTTTGCAGCCGAACATTTTTCTATACTGCCATAGTTGTTTTGGGAAACTACAGAATGTTTAACGGGGAATTCAATCAGGCAACGACCACAGCGAATCCCTTGGTACAGTCCGTCTTTGTAGGATATCTATGAAGTGTTGTTATCTTTCCTAATTCTTCCAAGTAGGTTCGCCACTCCTGCCACTCATTTACGAGTTCACAGCAATTAACCACTCAGATCTTCTTCTTGAAGGACCTGGTAACAAACTGTACAGCACATTTGCTTGAGGTTCGAATGTGCTTTGAGCTTTCGATTTCTTCCCATTTTTGTAGAGCACATTTTGGATTGATAAACTGTTTTATAATAAATTTGTAAATTAGACGAAAAAAAATCCATAGACACAAACAAAATACTTGTTAAAGCCGGACCTGCACCTTCAAAGATATACCATTTCCGTATATCTTAAAAAATCTTCATGCAATGGACTGCATGTAAAGTACCAGTTTTTATACTAACCTGTATAATAAATGACAGAGATTGTTCATCGAATTCATATCTTTTTATGTAATTCTAGTGCTTTTAGCTACATATTTAACTGTTTCTCGTGTATACCGGCCGTGCTTCTCCCGAAGGAAACTCCAAAGGAAGTCCTTGAAAAGGACGAAATAGTTAAGAAAAATCGTTGACATGCACGGCATAAAATTCAGTAAAAGCGAAGCAAAAACAGTACCCGTAGCCGCGCTCTATCAAATAGGCGAGGCTCAAAATTGCCCTAATGTAGTTCTACAGTCACCGGCTGATGGTGCACGAAAAATTCCTCCAACTTTCCGGAAAACTTGCAGAGAAGAGGGAACGAACCCATCTCTTCCCTTGTTTCGTTTCTTGTGGTTGTTTTTTTCTCGCATAGTTTACGTTTCGTAGAGTTTTCTTCGTGTTTTCTATGCCTTTTCAACCCCACCTGTGAAACAAATATCACAAAAAACTGTGGAAAACGGAATGGCTGGTAATTATAAAGAACTAATATGTAGCAATCAAGAAACGGACCAGGAAGTCGAAAAGCACGGAACGACAGCGTAGAAAAGTGGGATCGCACGCAAATAAATTGGTCAAGGAGCCAGGGGAAAATGCCAGCAATTCTTGAAACTCGAGGCCAATATCGATTACCTACCCTGATTCAAGTAAGCAGAAGGTTTCCTCGGAATACTGCAAAAGCTCATTCAAAAAGGTCCAAAATGCATTCATATGGAGAGGAAGCAAACTTCTAAATTTGGTCATAAAATGTCGTTAATGCAGTTTAACGGAATTTTTCGTCGTTAAATTTCGTTAAAAACTTTTAACGAAAAATGCCGGTAAATCCGGTAAATCGGTAAATCGTTAATCGTTAAACGCACACCCCTGGTCCAGATGTCGTGCACAACGGCGGAACGACGGGTGCTTGCCCAGCGGCCAGGATTTCCAATTTGACTCTCGTGCCCGCGCGATAACTCGACACATCCACCGGTTTTCGGACTCTACGGCTAAATGCTTAAGCCTAACACGATTCGTGCAATCGGGTAATTGCTCTCTCTATCGGACCGCGGTGACCATCTCTACGAGAGGCTTCGAATTGCTAGAGTAGATGCCCGACTGAATTGAATTACAGGACGTTTCAGGTCTCTAGTTCGTGGCACGCAACAGTTCTTTTCGGCTGATAAATAGACTACCAATCCTAATCATTTCGCAAAGCGTACGAAAGTTAAATAGCAATACCCTAAGGCAAAGGTTCTAGCTGGTTTTAGATATACCTTTTTAATCATTGCAAAATAGCGACAGGGAGGAGTGTGCGTGATGAGGATGTAACGCTTGACGCTTTTGCAATCAAGTGGAACAACTTCCAAATCAAAACCAGGCGATTTTGTGTTGAAACTGACACTCCAAAAAGGTAAAATAATTTTGTGTACAAGAAAAACTTACCACTAGTATGACTTTCTTTGAAAACTTTTGAATCACCGACCTCAAAAGATGAACACAATTTTAGAAACTTTACAAAAATCTTGCTCTTCAGATAAAATGATAAAGTGCAGCGTGGCAGCAGTGCTAACATAGTGGAAGAAGTTGCGCCATGTACTCGACCAGGACGTCGCGATTTTCCTTTCGATTCATAGCAAAAATCAGTTTACGTGGAATTGCCAGCACTAAAACAATGAAGACAGATGTGAAAAGCACACATACCGTTGCTTTGCTGATTAAAGTAATCGGCACCTGCACTATCACTCAGATAAAACCGCGATAAACCAAAAGAGCACTTCTTCTTCTGAAAATTTGTGGCCTTTTCGCAGTTTTAGACCACAAGTGCTACGACGCGCCTAACGGCGGCGCGCCTCGCACTTGCCACTTCGCGGGGTCGCACGGTTAAACCTTCTTCTCAGCTAGCACTTTCGCACAACGCATAGATGTGGTCTTCAAAAAATGACATCATAGAACAACGAAAATACAATTTTTACTGAAGCGCCTCTCTACGTTTGATATCATCTTGAGCCCTGGGGCCAGACTCATCAACCACTTACCGCCCTCTAACGGTGAAAATAGAGCCAAATCCCTTCATACATTCATAAGCATCAGGCTTGGCGGTATTTTCACTGTTTAGTAGCGGTTGGTAAATCTGGCCCTTGGTGGAAATTTTACGAATGGGCTTCTGTCGAACTCGCGAGCATACCACCACAACTGGCTATGAGAGAATACTGGGCTGGTGATATACGTTGGAGTATTTTCTCATATTCAGCTGAGAAATATACCGACTTTGACGAATGGCGGTCCTTGACTCTCGTTTATTGTCACTGCATAGCCCAAACTCACAGGAAATTGCCTCCTCTTGAATCTGCGCGGTGAGATGTATTCCGCGCGGGCAAAATGCTGCTGAATTCTGAATCTAAACGTTCGTTTGGCAGCGTAGGTAACGCGTTTTCTGAATCCAGGCGCCTGGCTCCATCTCAGTGGTGCCGCTTACCGGATTTTCATGCCAGTTCCTTCTTGCTGATTCCTTCGATGTGTACCACCTCCAGATCCTTCGTTCCTGGTCGCTCCGCTGTCAACCATCCAGGTCTCTCTCCCCCTTTAGTAGTCCTCCCACGTTCATGGCACAACGGCGGCAACTTCTGAATTCGAATGCTCTCCGCGCGACGTCAATGACACATCATATGAATCCATGCGTTCATTGCGCCAAGTCGGTGGCACAACTTCTGAATTCAGAAGTTCAGAAACGCACGGAGCATCCCTTGCTGCAGCAGCATCCCACGTTGAACGGAAAACTGCCCGCTCGCATCAAGACATCCCGTGAAGGCGCACCATCACCGTCGGAGGCTATCTCAATTGCATAGGGGTAGATAATTTTTTCTTGAGAAGTAAGAGTCTCTACTATACTCTGAAAGCTGCTCTTTTTGATTTGGAAGATGTTCAGTTTGATTTCAAAAGCATCAGGGATGCTAACAAGTGTGCCATTTGATTTGAAGAGTGTTCAATTTGACGTGGAAATGGTATAAACGAATCAGTTGGGAAACAGCGTACCAAGGTGGGGGAGAGGTGAAGCGGTCGACATGTGCATGAAAGTATGAATAGAAACAGGGCGCGACGAGCATTGTGAAGATCCATGAAAGGAAGGCTCTTTCCGACTGTTGGTACTGACAAGGAAATTGTGAAAAATGCGTTCTGCTGGTGGTGAGCGAGAAAGGTCGATGTTTGCCTGACAAAGTGAACGTGAGGATGTAATGGATTTCCGAAATACCGAATATTCCTCACTTTGCTGCTGGGCAGGAGGCATATGGGGACATGTAACTGCATAACTGCTGCGTTCTAGGGACCCGCATTGTAAACTTCAAAATGAGTTCATTTAGTGCTTCGACTGTTTCTTCAATTGTACGATTTAGAATGCGTAGACGGAACATACAACAGTAACATATACAGAAACATACAACACGCAATGAAAGAACTTCGTGAATTTTCTTCCCTTTTGATCCGCTCCAATTGTTCTGCACGCTTTCTCAAAGATGTCCGTATTTATCCTCTCGGAAATTATCGTCTCAGAAACCACCTCTTCACAAAGCCATCCGATACGATGCTCAGATGTCCTCACATGGCACTGGCCGAAAAGTCACACGGAAAGCCACAGAAATGATGCGAATGATGATCGAATAATAGGGAATAAATCAAATGCTAATGAAATGCAATCATGCTTGAACCACGAAATGAACTGTGGTTGAAAGGAACGGAGCAACCGGTACCTGCAACGGAATTGTCCTGCAGTGTTACCGTGTAGTCGGCACTCGTCAGCTGAAATCAGAGTAAATTGGGAAGCTGCTGGTAAATTGTGCTCTCAAGTGATATATCAAACAAACCATTTATAATAATAGTAATAAAGTTGATGCGTATCAATTTCTTGGCACAGAAGAAACTGATACAACACCTTCCTTTTGTGTGCCATACTTGAAAAGCGAAACATGAGGTTCCCCAGTATAGTGAATCTGCCGTGATCTTAACGGGGTAGTCCCTATGCAGGAAATAGTACTTGCTCTACATTGGCTGATATGTTGATGATAAGAAAAGCTTGCGACATTTAACTGCAGCGCACTGACCAATCTGCAGGTGAATTCTGCCAAATTTCACCGGAGACTCAGCCGTGTGCATCAATTTGTTGCCCTGTCGTGGTTGGTTTTGTGTGTTGAGCAATGTTTGTTTCAGCTTAATTGTTAGAGAAGGTGTAGTTTCGAAGACATTAAAGAAGGAATTACGCCCTGGCCGGCTTTTCAGTAGCTCATTTTTAGGGGCCACAGGCCGTTCAAGACGAGATGCCCTCTCTTCCGCGCTGTCCGAGTTGATGACGAATCTCACGACCGCCGTCCTATTGGTGTCGTTTGGTGTTATAGAAACCACACAATTTCAATTTTTGTAGAGATTGTTCTCTTTTTTAACTGACCCTTTGAATTATGTATTCAGTGCACACTGTTGAGCCTTTGCATAAGCAGCGAATCTAGGAGGAAGTACCAATCTCCGGCTAAAAACAAAAAATAGGACGTTAAGTTAGCAAATCCTAGAAAATAAAAGTGCGAAAGAAAAGAAATGAGAACTAGAAATAAAGGCACTCTGCTCTTCTAGGAATTGGAACTGCCAGAAAGTGAGCACCCTTTGGATACGATATTTTCGATTTAAGCAAAGCTGTCTACATATTTGATCACAACTTTCTTGCTGCAGTTTTTCAGTGAAAAGCTAGAAAGACATTCAGTTTTCTTCGAAAATTATGTTGCGAATAGTTTCATCTTAGAAAATGATATTTCAAAGAGTTTCAAGCACACACTCAGTACTGTACATTTCTAAAACTCAGGTGACGATCTAGAAACCTGTCTTGAAATTTAGGCTCCTAATCACCCTATTTGTGTTTCAGACTCGTTCCAGAACTCGTTTCCAGGCTAGGAGTCAAGAGGGACTGTGCAAATGGAGAAGCTCTTCCCTCCCTCCCTCCCTGCCCCAATTCTTCGCACCAAGCGCGTCGCGGTCTCACTGGGGCTCTTCCTCCACTCTCACACCCGTCCATCTTTAGAAATGGGATCAATAGGCGGATGAAGCCAGGCTTGCACGTAACCGTGAAAAGTGGACAAGGGGATATGCTTCTTGTCAAGAAGGAAGGGTGTGGCATAGGGTGCGCGAAAACCACCGTCATCTGATGACGCGAATAGAACACTTCCTCGTTCTGATTTCAAGGGCCGAAAGTAAAGAGCAACGCGCATGGCAACCACTTCATCACTAGCAGTCTGAGCGCAGTAGAGCCGCTGCCAGGATTAAAGCCATTTGACAGCGTTATCAGAAACGTTACTTCACGGAATGCAATACACAGCACGCAAACCTGAACAACGCAAAGGAAAAAGGTCTTGCAGGTACAGTTTTCGATGAGAACAGAAACTGTGGCCACTATATGTACTTGAAGAAATCTGAAGGATCAATACCAACCTCTACAGACGGAGTGGTGTGCTCCGAGTCCCAGGCGAAACCGAGTGCGGCGAAGACAGAGAGCAGAAGAGGCGTTCGATGCATTGACAAATCCGATATTCTGCAAGTTAAAGGTCTTCAATTAAATGCCTATTTCGTTGAAATGATGCCGACAAAAACGGATATCGATGCATGCAGAAGCCCTTCTGCATGGAAGAATAGTAGTATGGAGATAATTTCGTGCGAAGTAGTATTGATCACGCTTTAGGATAGCTACCTCAGTTCGGCAGAGCGATGAAAATGGTGAGGAATGCTTGAAACTGAAATCGACTTTTACCGCTACATGCTGCAGTAGGGTTCCGCTTGCGATCACGACAGCTTTCTCGCGTCCTAGACTCCAAGGAATTGAATGGTTATCGAAGCCCTAGTACGTGAACAACGTTAGGCTACAAGAAGACTCCCACTGCGCTGTTACATTGCAGAGTCACTTTGCGAACTTAGAGGCTGACCAATCTACTGACAGCTAACCTGCGCAGTAAATGGAACGGAAGGAATCTGAATGGAACAGAAAG
>OX375868.1:40352099-40401296 GCA_947359475.1 Heligmosomoides polygyrus bakeri
GTATAGTTAGAAAGCATCTTTCCTATATTTTCCAAAAAGCAATTGGGTTTTTGAATTTCGAAAAACGAATCGAGTTATGATCAAATTTGCGAAGAACTGCTCGCAGACTCTGCACCGTCGATGCTGGAGTGATTTCACAAATTTGATCATAACTCGGTTCGTTTTTCGAAATTCAAAAATCCCAATTGCTTTTTGAAAAATAGAGGAAATATGCTAAGTGACCATGCATAAATCGTTTTTCAACAGGGAGGTCTTCATAGGGGGCGGGGGCGGTTCGATTTCTGGTCGATTTTGCCGAAAATCGACCAGAAATCGAACCCTCCCCCGCCCCCTATGAAGACCTCCCTGTTGAAAACTAATTCCTACATGGTTTGAAAGCGCATTTCCTCTTGTTTTCGAAAAACAATTGAAATTTTTGAATTCCAAAAATTGAACCGAGCTATGGACATTTTTTGTGAAACTGTGACCAGAGCAGTTGGTCGGCCCATCACCGGAGTCATTGGAGTGATTTCACAAAATTGATCATAACTCGGTTCATTTTTTGAAGATTGAAAATCCCAATTGTTTTTCGAAAGCTAGAGAAAATGCTCTTTCGAATCGTATAGAAACTACCTTTCAACAGGGAGGTCTTCATAGGGGGCGGTGGGGTTCGAATTGCTGCAGAAATACGTGCCAAAAATCGAACCCCCCCCGCCCCCTATGAAGAGCCCTTTTTTGAAATCTGGTTCTTGCATGGTTAGAAAGCACCTTTCCTCTATTTTTCAAAAAGCAATTGGAATTTTTGAATTTCGAAAAACGAATCGAGTTAAGATCAAATTTGTGAAATCACTCAAGCATCGACGGTGCAGAGTCTGCGAGCAGTTCTTCGCAAATTTGATCATAACTCGATTCGTTTTTCGAAATTCAAAAATCCCAATTGCTTTTTGGAAAATAGAGGAAAGATGCTTTCTAACTATACAAGAACCAGATTTCAGAAAAGGGGTCTTCATACGGGGCGGGGGGGGGGGGGTTCGATTTTTGGCACGTATTTCTGCAACAATGGACCAGAATTCGAACCCCCACCGCCCTCTATGAAGACCTCCCTGTTGAAAACTAATTCCTCCATGGTTCGAAAGCGCATTTTCTCTAGTTTTCAAATCGCTATTAAGTCTTTTAAAATTCGAAAAACTTACCGGGATATAATTGTTTATACAAAATCACTTCAATTTTTTTCGCTCAAAAATCGAAGGCCTCCGCCCCTTATGAAGATCTAGTTTTTGAAAACCGATTTTCACACCGTATGAAATACCTTTTTTTGTAGTTTCTAAAAAGCCATTGGCTTCTTAAAATTGTGGAAACTTACCGAGTTATAGTCATTTTTATGAACGTCGAATTTCGTCGCTCCCATGACGTCGGTGCGATATCGACCAATGGTCGATCCAGTCTGTTCGTTTCAGAAAACCATGATTTTTACAGTGTGCATTAAACAAAAATTAAAACTTTTTGTGGCAAAATTTCAACTGTGTGGGTGATCTGCTTCAGGTAAAAATTAATTAATTTTTCTTGAAAAGCGAAAAATTTAAATGCAATCAGCCCTAATCATATCGGAGATCGCTGCGAAGAAGCTTAGTTTATGATTGTATATTAATCACATCTTGAACTCTAAGATGGTACAGTTTTCACTCTCTGATGCTCTTCCTCCAGAAGGTAGAAATTTTTTTGCCGCAAGAAGTCCGTCCTTCAGTGGCGATCGGTGATATCGAAGAGCGCAATGGCTCCACGTAGCCTACCATATTTCGGAGTTTGTGCGACATCTCTGAAAAATTCACAAAACTTTTAAAACTGTAAGAGGTGTGGGTTCTACGCTTTAAAAAGCAGCTTTTAAGAATAGCGGCTTCCATGTGATTGACGGTGTCGAATTTTTTCGGCAAATGATAAAAATCGGAGCGTCTGTTTATACAGAACAGAATGTTTATGTCTCACAAAAACACGTTTTATTCCCTTGTGTCAACCGGTGAATTAAAACCTTTATTGGGTACAACCTTTATTGGTTACAAGTTCACTTTCTGATGCTGTTTCCAGCAGAAGAGAGAAAATTAGCTCCGTGACAAGTCCATCCTCGTTGCCATTCGGTCATCGCTTCGAAGAGTGCTTCCAAAAATCTTGTAGGAAAAGCACTTAATTTTCCTTAGCAATTGACACTTCAAATTTTATAGACGGCAATTTAGGACGTAGATGTCGCTCGTTCAGGTAGAAAACTGTCGCGTCCGTGACTTCCTGAAAAAAAAAACTGAAAAATGGAAACTTCTCATTGACTCTAAATCTGGGTGCAGAAAATCTTTATTTTTAACAAGTAATACAATCTTTATTTGGAACATTTTTATATTAATTTTTACAACTTTGCGAAACGAATGAGAGACTCCACACCTTCGTAAGCATTCCTGGAAAAAACAACTTATTAAGAATTAAAAAAATCACCATGAAACCTGAAGAATAAGAGAGAATCCTCTGCCAAAACCGGAAGAGCACGACCCCCCCCCCTCCAGACGAGGCCACAGTACGACCCCCCCTTCGATTCCCGAACCTCAAGCTTGACCCTGACGCCGCACTGTCGCAGGCATCTCTTAGCTTCAGTCCTCCCTCCCGTGACTGACAACATGACCCACGGATTAAGCGAATTATATGTATATGGTAAGGAATCTGCATATTGCTGACGATACAGCGTACCCTCTATTGCCATTGAGTCTATCCATCCGACCCAACTGAGAGGCAGAAGATGATGACGAATTTTGCGGTACGTTTTCCCTTTTCCTTTGGTTGTGATTAGGCTCCACTTCAATGGGAGAACAAGTAAAACCAAATTGCCCGCCTCGTCCTAGGTGTCGCTGAGTGTCGTTTGATGTAGTGGTGAGGAGATCAAGAAGGCTCTTTACATTTTTCTATGGGAACATGTGTCTGACAGAATATTAATAGAATAAGCTATCCCGCTTTGGCATAATACTTTATGCATAAACGGGGTACCTATTGGAAGGGCAAATTCCGCAATGTCGCATGTTCTGGTTTAGTGACAGGTAATAGAGATTGAAACGACGAGATTTTCTCACAAAAGATAGGGGAAATGTGTAAAACTGCGGAAAGATGGTAAATCGAAGCCACCTCTTAAAAAGAGCTGTCAGGTGGGAAACGCTGTACAGACCAAGGGTAGGGCACAAGGGCTTATGGAAATGGGTGTATGTCGCGAAGACGGGCAGCACTGGGAGATGGGAACGCCCCATACATATCAGACCGTATTGAATGGGCATGCCATACAGAGAAGGAGTGCACAGTCGGTACCGTGCCCGGTCTATGCTCTGTTTGGCTATTATCGGTTGATGCGCTCCCACCTACCAATGCTGCTCACCTTTGCGACATATGCCGATTGCGTCGTTCGAAGATGCTACCAATGCCCCCGACGCCGCTCTAGAGTGCAAATCACTCCTCGTCTCCACTGAATCGTCTTTTAACATACTGCTGATTTATTAGTGGAGACTGTGTTCTCTATCATCATCCCAGAAGTTTGCTTCCTTACTCACAGGATAACGCAGCTATCCTTGTATGATATCTAACTGGTCCCGCTCAGGCCAGCCAAGCATTGAATCCCTCCGGAGACGTTAAATTGGTACCACACTGCTCTGGTAAGGAGAAAGGTCTGAGATATCCACCTACAGGCCGTCGTAATTCGATGTATAGGTTAAAAATCTAAATCCGTATGACCAAATCTTTAACCTTGACACTAAACTTACTTATTTGGTTGTGAATTTATTTGTGTGTTTACTGACTTGCCAAACGGTCAAGTCACCGAAAAATGAACAACGTAAAACGAGAAACAAACAATAGGTCTCGTAACAGACCATGTGAGGCAAAAGAAAACGTGTCCAAAGACGACATTGCAAGGAAGTCGAACACGAAAATTAACACATTCAGCCTACATGCGGCCTAAGAAACTCAACACTACATTTTGTGGAGAATAATTTTTGAGCTTGAATAGATATCACTTGATATTTTCTGCCGAAAGTGGCAGTTTCGAGTCTCTCCCGCTACTCTGGCGAACATATGGAGTTCCACATCGTCAGCGTACGCCTCACAATTGTTCTTCAAATCAGTTTCTTCATGTGAAGCGAATTTTCGAATCCTCTGTGCTGCCACTTCATTTGCACATCATCAAGCAGTTCTACACAAGTTTCTTGCTGAAGACCCAATTTTCAAAGGCATTGTAATCAAGGGTTGCAGGTTGCAGCATGACACTTCAGTTTTAAATGAATCAAAGTTGGCTCCCGTCCTGGAAAAATGAGATTTCTACAGTAAAACGAAATCCTCATGGTACTGAAAGCTTACAACTCATCTACAGTGCTGCTGGATTATCGTAGTGGTCTTACCATACTATCTCAACGGTAGGTCGGAACGGCGCAAATGTTGTGTATGGGCAGAACCGCCTCTTCCTGGGAAGTAACAAAGTGCGGGTATCTCGACCCCAATACAACTCTGAGCAGAGTTAGAGGCGACGGAATTCGCCTGTTGGCGCCCTGTTGATTCACGTGCTCCACAGCTGACGGGTGCGCGCGGGATGAGGGCTCGTATCGCGGCTAGGCGCAGTGAACAGGTGGCGTAGTAGGGAAGAGCTCGGGCTCGTAAACGCGGGGTCGGGAGTTTGGATCCCGCAGACTGCGCTCGTTTGGCACTTTTGCAAAATCCATGTTTATCATATAGGTAATCCACCTAGGGGTATTATAGAGTGTTATAGAGCATGTTTAAGGGCGCGTGTAGCGCAGTCGGAGGAGGCGCGACTGTCGCGTGCACCCGATACCAGATTCCTGGTTCGGATTTTCCGCCTAGGCCAACCAAGCCTTCCATCCCTCCGGGGACGGTGAATTGCTACCAGACTTGTCTGGGAAGGATAGAGCGCTGACTTGTTCATCGGCTGGCCACCGCAAGTCATTGTATGGCCAAATACGCATTCATGTCGCCTCCACGACATCCCGTAGAAGTAGAATGCGCTGGCGCATCCCAGAAGGGATTGAGTAACGCCGTCCTTTATCCTTTATTATAGAGCATGTTTACATATAACATATGCTTCAAACTACAGATTAGCTAAAATGTTCACTTCTGTGTGTCACTTATTTTAAGCCTATTTTGTGTGAAACTATAGTCATGTAACGATAGACATTTTGTGGCACTAGTAAAAAGTTCCGACTCCACTGTCAAAAAAAATTCGCTGAAACTTTGTCTAGGGAGGGTTATTTGGGGTGTTGATCACGAATCTGACATCCGTTTTTCACGATTCGGTCGGAGACCACCCATACCTTTAACAAGGGTGGTCCAGGCAGAGTCACCGATTTCGCTGAAACTTCGTCTAGCGGGGGGGGGGGGGGAGTTATTTGGGGTGCTGATCACGAATCTGACATCCGTTTTTCACGATTCGGCTGAATAATATAGATACAGGATGGCACAGGATTACATTCTTAAAGTTTCTGCCGATGACGGCCGATGTTATATGTAAACATGCTCTATAACACACTATAATACCCCTAGGTGGATTACCTATATGATAAACATGGATTTTGCAAAAGTGCAAAACGAACGCAGTCTGCGGGATCCAAACCCTCGCCCCCTCGTCCACGAGCCCGAGCTCTTCCCTACTACGCCACAGGTGCACTACGGTTAGCCGCGATACGAGCCCTCATCCCGCGCGCGCCCGTCAGCTGTGGAGCACGTGAATCAACAGAGCGCCAACCCGCGAGTTCCGTCGCCCCTAACTCTGCGCAGAGTTGTATTGGGGTCGAGATACCTGCAGTTTGTTACTTCCCAGAGAGAGGCGGTTCTGCCCATATACAACATTTGCGCCGTTCCGACCTACGTTGAGATAGTATCCTGGTAAGACCACTAAGATAATCCAGCAAGACTGTAGATGAGTTGTAAGTTTTGTAAGTTAGTCAGCTGCTCGCCAAGATCGCAAAGGGTATTCAACCTACAATTCCGCGAAATCGCCCTCGGTGGAGCCTTAAAAACGTTTTCAATTTTGTACGAGAGCTGAGTAGGAGAGGAGACTGCAGTGTTAATCAACCACGCTGTTTTAACATTTTTAGAAACACGAACTTGGACGTCCGTAAGTGTTATACTCAATTTATTTATTTATTCATTTATTGTGCGTAGTAATCCACGCAAAAAAAAAAACACAACAACAGAAATCAACCCAAAACAGAGAGGATACGAGAAGAAAATAGGAGGATGCAATTAGTATAACACCATAATAGACAAAACTAAACTGCTAAGGAACTTTCTGCAGATACCTGTCAATGAGGATTTTGCATTGCCCTATAGAATTTGGTAATCCATTTTTCTTGAAGAATTTCAGGAACTCATTGCCAGCTCGATTCGTGAAAAAAAGAAGATCTTATGTTGCTACTAGCCCTAGAAACTAGGATCTTCCAAACTAGGATCCGCCTCGTGTGTTAGAATGAGACATTGAATAGAATTCGTTAAGGGGAAGACCCACCATGCCTTTTATCATCTTATAAACCGTTACCAAGTCGAATTTTCTTCGGCGACAAGCAAGAGTGCGTAAATTGAAGAATTTGTTCCTTCCACACGCCGGGGGAATGCTGTTATAGTCACACCCATATACTCTGATCCAGAGCTTTCTTGTAAAACTGTTTTGCACAGCTTCCAATCTGGCGACATCTCTCTCAGTAGTAGGACTATACACCGTAGTACCATGCTCTAGCATGGGCCTCACGTAGGCCTTGTATGCGGATAATAAATGCGCTATTGAACTAGTTTTCAGAGATTTAAATATATTATGCACAACTCTTTCAGCTCTCTTAGGCCTATGGCATACCACCAGCGACGAGTCCGGCGACGGCACTGCCAACGGACAAGTAATCGACTATTCGTGTTAGGACCTGCCAGGAACAATGGGGAGAGAGCGCGCGCTTGCCGGTTGTCGCTGCCACGTCGGCACTACGTGTCGTTGGAGAGGGGGCATACCGCCAGCGACCGGTCGTCGCTGCGCTTTGCACGGCGACCAGTTGTCGCTCGACCCTTTACACCCCGCATGCACGCACGCAAGGGTCACCAACCGCGCTCTAACGCCAATTCTCGTCCCCGTCCAACACCGTCGCTGCTCTCGTCGCTGAACCACAGCGATCTCCCGTCGCTCCGCTCCTCTCGTCGCCGGCCTCGTCGTCGGTGGTATGCCATAGGCCTTAGCCGTACTGACTGAAGGAAAGTTTAGTGTCTAGAATAAATCCTAGGTCACGTAAAGAAAGCGTACTATTAAGCTCCTGTTCACCAAGACAATAAGAGCTTCTGTAGTATTGCTGTCCAAGATGAAGCACTTTGGTTTTTTCACCTGATAAGGGAAGCTCCCACCTCCTTGACCAGTCCGCAACAGCATCTATTGCAGACTGGAGGGCAGCGTGGTCATCCTTCTCAACGGTGTTTCTGTATATTTTTATGTCATCAACAAACATTTTATAGGTGCCTCGAGACTCTTCAACCAGAGAGGGAATCATGGAAGTGTAGATGATAAAAAGAACTGGTGAGGGAACTCCTCCTTGGGGGACCCCACTGGTAGCTGGAATGGATTCGGAGTACGAATCGTTGACTCTAACCTGAAAGGATCTATCGCTTATGAAGTTTTTTATCCATTTAATTATCCTCGGATGAACACCGATTTGCTCCAGCTGGTAGATCAGTTTATTTAATGGAACCTTATCGAAAGCTTTCATAAAATCGAAATAAACGACGTCCACGTTTATTTTTTTTTTTTGATCAAGCGCCATTGTACAATCATTTAGCGCTGACAGCATTAATGTTTCCGTTGACCTACCGCTGCGAAAACCGTGCTGATTTCCGGGAATTAGAGAATTTGACTCCCGATAATTGACAAGAGCAACCTTCTGTTTCCTTTCAAAAACTCTTGCAAAAACGGATGTGATACTGATGGGGCGATAATTGGTAACCAGATTGTAGGCGCTTTCTTGGGTATCGGAGTAATGAACGCATGCTTCCAACGACCAGGAACCTCGCCTAGCATGAAGCTAGCATTAAATATGTGCTCCAACGGGTATAGCTATGGCGATTTTCCGAATAAAGTATGGTGGAACTTTATCCGGGGTAACGGTAAAGGTTCCAGGTAGTGCACATAATGCATTGCAGATTTCTTCTTTGTGAAACCAAATTGTGCTTTCCATACTCTGAGTAGAGCTCACAGTATCGAAAGTATCACTGTAGGAAGATGACTCCGAAAAAGACTTTTGAAAGTATTTCGCTAGCATAGACGCTTTAGACTCATCAGTTACTGCAGATTGTCCAGTTAAATCTGTTAGGGTTGGAATTCGCTCAGGTCGTTTCAGTACCGAATTTAACAAGGTGTAAAGGGAAGATTTTCCAGGTTTCTCAAGAATTTTCCTTTCGACATACTTATGGTATCTATTCAGAAGTCCTTCAAACTTGTCACTTAAAGCTTTAAAACTATTCAAGTTGTACACGGTTGGGTTAATTTGATAATTTGACGGATAATTTGACGGATTCTATTGGGAATGATATGGTTGGAGTAAAAGGTAAATGAGCAATGTGGACATTGTCAACACTTTGGAAGCAATCATCTTCAGCCATTGCATCACTCGAAGTTCCGAATTCAGTTATTGCTCCTTTGCGTCGACACTCCACCCGACATGAGGTTTTCCTTAGCGGTCGATGACTTGCACGACGGAAGGTTCAGGTAGTTAGACACCGGGCTGCAGCAAATGGAAGACTTCTCGTTTGTGGTGATGCATTGGCGGTCAGTGCATGACGCTGAGTGTCTCAAGGTGAAGGGTTCAATGAGCAGCCACACTCCCGCCGGACGCTAACTTTGCCGTCAGTCAAACTGGTTTTAGAGATTAACCGTCCCTTCGTCCAGTTCTCCCCGGTGAAATACAGAGCTCAACAGCCTCCCTCAAATGCGCATTCAACAAGTCGAAATCTGTGAGCACCAGCTGCCTTCTGCCAGTATATTCTGATCACTCGTACACAGAAAAAGGCAATGGAGCCACAATGGTAGCATGAGTATACCTGTCTAACGTTCATGGCTAAATCTAAGGATTGTGGCTACCAAACTCTTACTCTCTGCCCAAGGCCTACCAAATGTAATGTTCTGATCCGCTTGAAATACAGAAGAAAAATAAAGGTGAGGTGCGATGATTTGGAGTTACAAAACAATATCATATCTTTTCCCTTCTTTTTTTCATTCTTTTTCCTCCCGTCATTTAATAATTGTAGTTTTGCTTATAATAACATGTTTTTTCTGCAAGCATATTTGCTTCATATTAAATACACGTTCTTTCACTTATTTATTCTATAGAATTGTGTACGTATGTATGTCTGCATGTTAAAACTACAGGGTTGAAATGGAAAGCTTTTTTGCCGTAATCATACTTTAGAATTTTTCCGACTGCTTAGCTTCTGAGATTTTATATTCAATCCTTTCCTGCGAGCCGCACCATTGTGTGCATCAAAATAAATAAATAAATACCTTCTTGTACGATTTTTAATTTTCCGCTACGGCAAAATCTGTGTTTCAAAAGAAATACGTCAACAAAGGACTGCTAGGAATCTCCATGAAATGCAGGCGAGCAGTGATGGAACCCTTATTTGTGCACTTCTTACTACTCAAGTGAAACTATGTTAAAGTAGCCGTCCAAAGAGTGAAGCGTGAGGGATGCCCAAAAGTGCTTAGCTTCGTTATACGCCCTGACATTGCTCCATTTACCTGTAAGTGCGAATGAACTTGTTTGCTCCAGAAGTTACTGAAGACGTCGTCCGAGAAACTCAAGGAAATTGAAGGAAATTTGGTCGATTTCCTTGCTGCCATCTCTAGGAAGAAAGGTGTGCTCGCAAACGACAAGCTGTTGTGAAAAAGTTGCCCGACTCGAGCAGTGGCTAGGAGGCAGCCCGTCGCGTGGATTAGCAGGGCTGATTGAGCTGATCCCGTGAAGACGGCTCAGAAAAGGAAATGAGTCAGTGGCTGAAACCCTCCTGCAAGGGCGTTCACAAAATCAACAGCATTGACGAAAGCCCCTATCACAGAGAACAGTGGCGCTTTCACATTTATCTTCGACACTTCAGAGCGAAGACTGTCAGAGTCTAGAGCGGTTATAATAGGTTGCATTCCGCGTAGCTAATTGCGGCTAACTAGGGTACACAGAGCTTCCAAGGAAAACCTCCTTCCTAGATGAATAATAGCTGTGATGTAGGCGAAAGTGCAGATTCTAGGAAGAAGACAAGCCTCGTTAGCCACAAATCTCGACTTGCAACGCACCTCTGAATCCAATCCCAGCCTTAGGTTCGAACTTAAGACAACAATGAACATTGGCGATTTCCGTGGCATTGCCTGACATCGTCCAAATCTGGTCGTGAGGGGCGAGAGAACAAGAATTCTCTAAATATTTGCCCTCCATATTGCTACACGACGTTTTATCGGTTTAGTGTTTATTTAAAGGATTTGCTGTCAGTAGAAGCGCATCATAGAGCACATAAATGAAAGGATGAATTCAGACTTTTTCTTTGATGTTGCACTTTTCATTCCGTCCGTCCACGACTTTTTAGTGAAATTTGATGAGAGGGGGTTGTTTGGATACTATGAGCAGGAAAATATCCGTTCGACTACTCTGGTTTCAAGATGAATTTGTTATATCCAAATGAAAAACTAAGCCCCTCTTATTGAATCCTTATCGCTAACCTCATCAGAACCAAAGGTGACCTCTGGCAAGAGTGTGTCTCCACGTAGTCAAGGCTTGTCTGCACATCAACACACAAAAAAACGGAACAGCAATGTAAAGGTCCCAGTTGAATTTTTAGCGCTTCCGAAATGCTACAGCTAAGCTTCAGATTTGTTGCTTCACTTTTGTAGAAATTACTCAAAAACGTAGTGTAGAGGCATGGGTCAGCAAGACCTGTTATGATCTTCAAAGTTCCAAGGCAATGCGAAAAGCAGAAGCAAACAGTTTTATCATTACGAGCAAATCAACTTAGTGAATGACGAGTCTTTTAAGAGCTGGTATTCTTAGTGGTCAGTAAAAGTGGAGTATTTAATGTCTACATATAAATAATAACCTTCAACTGCTTCCAACTCATATAGATCAGGTGTGCACGTGGCGCAGTTTTCAAGTCATTGTAAATGCGCAAGGTGCGCCAGAATGTCCTGCGTATGCCAGCAGGGCAGTGATTTATCCTCCCCGTCAGATCTGCTACCAATTCACCGACCCCGGAGGAAAGGAAGGGTTGGTTGGACTGGACCGGAAATCTGAACCAGGAACCTGCACTCGGGCGCAGGCAACAGCCGGCAGCTCCAAATGCGTCCGCACGCATATTTTAACTACACCACATACAGAGCAACAAAGGCATACTGCCAGATGATCTGACGAGCTGCTTCTGCTGAAGATGGCGAACGCCAAGGAAGCTGTGTGGCACGAACATGATTGCCTCAGTTGCCTTAGCGTAAGTGAGCACATTATAGCAGTAGAGGAAGAAAGATGTGAAGGCTGGGATTTGATGAATGAAGCCGATCTGATGAGGCATAGCGTTGAGTGATAGAGGGGTAACTGATGTTCGACATCTAAACGGCCGCCGGGCCGGCTGGGCGGCCCCGCTGGGGCTCCGCCTTGTCGAGTTGGAGGCGATCATTCCTGTTGGTCCCTCGCAGCTCTGCACGAGACATTCGGATGAGGCGAAAAGCCGTGCTTGCGCTCACTGCATATGCTCTTTTGCAAGCATAAGGGTCCCCTCCCAAACCGGGATTCAAACGGTTTTTTTAAACGAAGTGTCCCAAATGCTCCTTGCAATACAACAGCGCACTAATTCGAAGGATACTGATAGGAAGGTAGCTGGAATTTTTCTTGCTAAAAGCTGAGCAAAACCAATTTTTGTCTCAATCAGAACAAATGTTTTTTATATTGCCCATCCAACAAAGATAAGCCTTTTATCCTTCTGGGGTGGCTGGAATGAAACCGAACATTTCTGGTGTTGATGAAACACTTACATCTCCATCAGTCCATCCTTCTCGCAAGTTACGGCATATTCCGAATATGCATTCATATTGCCTCAATGCTATGGAAGTCGATTGGTGTAATGCAAAAAAGAATGATTAACGACATCCTTTGTTTTTACTCTTTATATATATTTATATATATATGGTGGCGATGTCCGTTCCTCCTCGTGGTGCCACTGGAAACTGCTCGCTTCTGCGAGCTAAGCCAAGCACGGACATTCGAATGCAGGCGACAGGCCCTTGTGACAGGCCGGCCTACGAACAACCCAATGTCACATCGTATGGGTGTATGTCAGTTCATGTTTTTCGAGATAATGCTACGGCGTCCGCGGGAGCCGACGCGCACTCGCAAAGCCCGGCGAGTGTGAGAAGTATGCGAGGGTCCCTGGTGCGAGGACGGCATCGGGGGGCAACTGAGCTAGTCCGAAAGTCCCGTAACGTAAGCAGGACCCGCGTAGCAACGCTGAATGTGGGTACGTTGACGGGCCGCTCGTGCGAGTTGGTAGAAGCACTGGAGCGTAGAAGAGTTGATTTCTGTGCGGTGCAGGAGACGAGGTGGTCCTGCCGCAAGTCGAGAGATATAGGACGTGGCTTCAAGGCCGTTCTATGTGGAAGTCCCAGGACCACCAGTGGTGTTGGTATAATCGTCTCCGAGCGTTTCCGAGACTCGATTGTAAGCGTCGAGCGCTTTGACGATCGATTGATGAAGATCGTTGTCGCCGCTAAGGAGCGACTCTTCCACTTCTTCTCTGCATATGCTCCGCAGACTGGCTGTTCCGATCAAGCCAAGGATGAGTTTTGGAGCCTGCTTGATGAGAAGACAGCAGAGGTACCGTCGAAGGACGTCATCATCGTCGCTGGTGACCTCAATGGGCACGTAGGCGCTGCGAAAGACGGGTACAGCTGTCATGGTGGATTCGGCTATGGGTTGCGTAACACAGATGGTGAGCGTATCCTTGAATATGCGGATTCGCATAACCTCACCATAATGAACACCGTGTTTCGCAAACGCAACTCCCACCTTATCTCGTTCTATAGTGGGAACACCAAGACGCAGATAGACTTCGTCCTTGTGAGAGATCGTGACCGAAATCTCGTCACAGACGCGAAGATCGTGCCGTATGAAACGGTCGCCCCACAGCATCGTCCGCTGATCTGTACTTTGAAGATCGCTCCTCCGAGGCTGCAGCAGGTTGAGCGATGCGGTGCTGCAAGAATCAAGTGGTGGCGAATGAAAGAGAAAGAAGCAGCTGTGATTTCTCGCGTACGGTTACCGACAGTCACGACTGTCGACGAAACTTGGAAGAAAGCGACCGACGCGATACTTCAAGCTGCGAGGTCAGAACTTGGCACTACGAAGCCTGGACGACGAAAGGTCGACATGCAGGCATGGCTGTGGACGAACGATGTGAAAGAAAAAGTTCGAGAGAAGAAAGCGCTTTATCATGTGTTTCTCGGCGACAAGACCGCCGATAACTGGCAAAAGTACCACGAAGCGAAAAAAGCTGCCAAGAAGGCTGTGGCCGTAGCAAAAGCCACTCATTACAATGATGTCTACGAAAAGCTTGAGTCGCGCGATGGCGAGCGGTATTTGTACCGACTTGCGAAAAACCGTCATCGCCAATCCGAGGATATAGAGAAGTTCTTTGGCATCAATGATGAGAACGGCCATCTTCTGACAGAGCGCAAAAAGGCATTGAAGCGATGGTGCGATTATTTCGAGGGAATTTCGACTGAAGAGTTCCCTCATCCGGCCGTCCCTTTTGTGGCTCCTATCCACGGTCCCGTCCACAAAATCACTGTGGAGGAAACTGACGCGGCTCTGAGGAAGATGAGACCGGGCAAGGCGACTGGTCCAGATGACTTGCCAGCTGACTTATGGAAGTCGAAGTTCTGGTACTCTGCTGAGTGGTTGGCCAAGTTTTTCAACCAGGTTGTAGCGGAGAAGAAGGTGCCTGATGTTTGGCAGGAAAGTACGACGATTCCGATTTGGAAGAAGAAGGGCAGCCCTGCAGACTGCTCAAATTACCGTCCGATTCGGTTGCTCTCGCACAGCATGAAGATCTTCGAGCGAATCCTCGATAGCCGAATTCGCGAAATCGTCAAGCTTTCAAGCAATCAGTGCGGCTTCGTGGCTGGTTGTGGCACTATCGATGCCATACATGCCGCCCGTCTTCTGGTAGAGAAGCATCGCGAGAAACAGAGGCCGGTGCATCTTGCCTTTCTCGACTTGGAGAAGGCCTTCGATCGCGTACCGCGTGAGGTTATATGGTACGCCCTACGACAGCACAGTGTTCCCGAAGAACTTGTAGAGTGGGTGCGAATGCTATACTCTTGTCCAAAGAGTCGTGTGCAAGCGGCAGCAGGAACCTCGACGGAGTTTCCCATCTCTGTTGGGGTGCACCAAGGATCTGCGCTTTCCCCACTCCTCTTTGTTGTCGTAATGGATGCCATTACGCGAGATCTCCAGAAGCCCGTCCCTTGGACGTTGCTTTATGCCGATGACGTGATGCTCGCCTGCGAAGACAAAGGTGAGCTCGAACGAGAGGTGCAAGCTTGGTGCGACCGCCTGGCAATGTTCGGACTCAAATTGAACGTCAAGAAGACCGAGTATTTCACGACTGACGTAAATGAGTCCGGCTCCATTAAGATTAACGGTACTGAGCTTGCACGCACTTCGGTGTTTAAATACCTGGGATCAGCAATAGCCTCTGATGGCAGTCTGATGGTTGAAGTGAACTCACGCGTGAGTGCAGCTTGGTCGAAGTGGCGCTCGTTGACTGGAGTACTCTGCGACAAGAAGATGCCAGAGCGCTTAAAGTCGAAGATCTACAAAACCGTCGTCCGGCCGGTAGCGATGTACGGAGCTGAGTGTTGGCCTGCGACAAAGGAAACGGAAAGTCGCCTCAGCGTAATGGAAACGAAGATGCTGCGCTGGATGGCTGGAGTCACGCGCCTGGACCGCATCCGAAACGAGGCTATCCGGCAGAAGTTCGGTGTCGCGCCGATAGCGGACAAGATGCGTGAAGCTCGCTTACGATGGTACGGCCACGTTCTGCGTGGAAAGGAAGACAGCGTCCGTAAGATAGGCCTTAACTTCGTAGTGTCTGGAAAACGGCCTAGAGGGCGCCCGAAGCAGCGCTGGGCTGATACGTTACACAAGGACTTTAAAGTAGCTGGTGTCCACCCTGATCTAGCACGGGATCGGGAAAGATGGCGACATGGCACCAGAAAAGCGGACCCCGTCATGAAGCGGGACAAACGCTGAAGAAGAAGAAGAAGATATATATATATATATATATATATATAGAGAGAGAGAGAGTAAAAAACAACTAAGTTTGTGGACTCTCAAAAATCTTCAACAAAAGTATTTATTGACAAATAACAAATGACATTCTTTAATCAAAATACAGTTCCCTCTCGTTATAACGCGTTCGAATGGACAGGAGGAAACCCGCGTTATAACGGAGGTCGCGTTCTAACAGAAGCGGGCCTTTTTTAAACTCTTTTACTCGTATATTTATTTGGAATCACATAGGATGACTAAATATAGGTATAGTAATGAAATCTGTGACCATGAGGAGAGCTTGAAGGCAAAGAACATCTTAGACTACTTATAAACTTCTGTCCACAGAGATACTCTCGGCTATATGCATAAGTATGACAGATATGTGGGAGGAATATCGAGCACCAGAGGAAAGTTAGAAGTGATCAGCAGCAAAACTGCGTAACCTGACGTTGCAGTATCTTTTGCCACATCAAAGCTCTCGCGTCCGGCACGATATGGACCCGCACTATACCCTCGAGACTGTTTTTGGGGATGTTAGCCCAGCACATTTCCACGATGGTAACCCACTACGCTATCAGCGCTGTTAAATCGCACCCGCCATATCCTCGTTGCGGTGGCCTTTCCACGATATCGGAATGCTGCTTGAGAAAAAACAGCGCTGCTGCAGTAATCGTGCCCGGAAAGCAGAGGGTGCAGGTACAAGTCCCGCATGGCTCGTGAGTTCCGATCGCAACAAACCAACATGCGAGAGCACATAACCGCTATATGAGCTGCACTAGGCTTTATACGAATGTGTAGGATATTGTTTTGAATAATCTTGGCTTCAAGCCACACCTTCTGCCGTTCCTGGTAGAGGAAAATGCGGCAGCTTCTAACGACTACCGGGAGTTTCCTCGACATATTGCTGACTATGAACGCTTGCGGGCTACACACTCATGAAAAAAGTCTACATGCATCCAAGTCTTCGTCGCACAGATGCTAGTTGCGACTGCGAACGAGGCAATAGAGGGTAGGTCTGATCTCTAACATGGTCAACATCCTGCTCGTCTTCGCTTTCCGTCTGGAACCGAAAAAATGGGCCCGGGTCGCGTTATAACGGGAGCCATTTTGAACGCAGAGTTCCTCCCAAAACCGCGCTATAACGGGAGTAGCGTTGTATCCGACGCGCCTTAAGTGGACTGTATTAAAATTTTTCCTTAACGGAACGTAGAAGGCTTCCCGTTTAATAGGAAGTTGGTCTATCCCACAGCTGTAGAATTATTGTGCTTTAAGGGCCAAACATCCATGAGGGTGCATTTTGACCTGTTCCACATTAATAAGTCGTCTTCCAACCAAGAAGAGCTGCATCAAACTAGGATGGTGGTAACCACTCGGTGCACAGTCTGTGCTATAAGGTGGATGAGTTAGACGCTCCCAGCCGAGGTCTTCGATTTTTTGAAGTGTCTAATTAGCGAACCGCTCTCCGTTTGGTGGGTGTCAAAAAGGTGTTAACTTCTAGGAGATCATCAAAAGAGGTTCCAGCATTGATGCTGAAATCAACTCTTCTCAACATGGCCACGCGCAGGGTGAATTCCGCCAGAATCGGTTCAGACAGGTTTTCAGCAGCGGAATTATCTTTCAGCAAGACAAGCGCAGATCATATGTCGCGAATCGTACGCTTCAAAAAATCGAAGACCTTCACCGAGAGCGTCTCACTCACCCACCTTACAGTCCAGATCGTGCACCGAGTGACTGTCACCTTTTTAACTGGCTGCTTCTTGGTTGGAAGACACTTTATTAGTGCGAACCAGGTCAAAATGCACCTCCAAGGATTCTTGCCGTCATAAGTAGGGAGAGAGTATTCTTGTGGACAGGATTTCATTAAGAGCATAAAGATGTTATTTGCCTTCAAACTCTCCTCATGGTCACATATTTCACTACTATAGCCATATTTAGCCGCTCTATTCTAAATAAATCTACGCGTAAGAAAGTCTAAAAAGGGAAGCTCCGATTAGGACTCAACTCCCGTTATAACGCGGATTTTCTCCGGTCCCTTCAAACGTATTATAACGAGAGAGAACTGCTTATATATGGTCGGAGCAGAAAAGACGAAAAAAGTGTAGGCCCCATCCTCGCGCATGCTATTAGGTTGTGCGGAGAGTCTTTAGACTATCTTTAGACCATTGTGTTGTCGAAAACTTTATTAACAACCACTATCTTTCAACAAAATATTCGCCACTATGATCTATAACATATAGCCGTCTTTCCGGTAGAGAGCGCATACCACGAGCGAAGAACTCCGGAGACGTGAACAATAGGAACTTTTTGACATCCTCCCCATTTGCGAACTTTTTTCCAGCTAACTAGGAGACCCCTTCATGTGCAACCTCAACGCGGTGAAGGGTAAACACCACTTACGATTAGTGATGGCTAACTGCACAAATGGTCACGCAGTTACGATGGTTTGTCGTGTATGGGCGGCTCTCATGTATCCCTGGCCAGGAACATGTGAGTAACCAGACCACCGCCATGGCTCAAACAACTAAACCCGCGCCCAGTCCTCCGCGCGCTGGAGGTGGTCTTCTACGACGTCGGTTGCATCCTCCGGCGAGGGGCCATCTAATCTCGGAGTTAAACTATCAGGGCGTCATTAGAACTGGACTACCGGAAACCTCCTCCCACCACGACACGGAAACTGCCTATTCGTCTGTACTTATAACTGTCGTTCGATTGCATCTGAGCAGGATCTTCGGACACTGCTTTACAGAAGCCGCAACATCAAATACGACGTTATCGCCCTGCAGGAAACGAAAGGCAGAACGGAAACCATAAGAAGGACTGACCACAACGCGCTTCTCATTATCGGAGCAAAGGTGGACAGAACGAATATATGCGGAGTTGGATTTCTCGTCAATTCGACAGTGCACCCCTAGTAGACTCTTACAAGATCATCAGTCCGCGAGTAGCTGCTCTTCGTCTGGAAACCAAAGATCAAGGAACCATCTCCATCATAAATGGATACGCTTCAACATCTACGGCCACAGATGAAGAAAAGGAGGAATTCTACAAGCTATTCGAAAGGACTGTCAAGGACGAAAAGAGCTACTACAAAGTAGTTGTTGGTGACTTTAACGCTATTGTCGGTACGAATGATCACAACGAATGGAGGCTAGGACCACATGGAACTTCCTCAAGAAACGAAAGCGGAGAGCGCCTAATAGACTTTCTATCCGCGTGCCGTCTCTTCCATGGAAATTCCATGTTTAAGAAGCCTTCAAACCGACGATGGACCTGGGAAAGCCCAAATGGAGAAACACGTTCGGAGATCGACCATGCTCTTACAAACAGACGCTGGAGTCTGTTCGACGTCTCCGTGCTGCCTTCATTTGACACCGGCTCGGATCACCGTCTTGTCCGTTCGAAGCTGACTTTCAAAAAGAAGTGTTCAAGCGTGACACTCATAAACCGGCACCGGTGAGGATCCCCACATTCAAGTCTGAGGAGTTGGAATATGCAATAAAGTTGTACGATTGGAATCTTTCTGAAGATCCATCGGAAGACTTCTCTCCAAAGGACTGTTGAAATGGGCTAGCAGCTCTCGCGAAGCCACATCACCGTCTGCTTCAAGACTCAACGCACATGCGATTAAGCTCTTGGAGCAAGGAAGAGCTGTCAAACTGGATCCTAATGCTTCCCATCTGGAAAAAGTCACCATCTCGAAGGCCTGTCGAATTGCAGTGTAGGAGTCCATTCAAGCCTACAAAAGATTAAAGCTGTTAGAAGCCGCTGGGAAAGGTTCAAGCATAAAGCAGTGTGAAGAAGATCTCTGCGACCAGAAGGCAATAATGTCAGCTCTTACGGGTAAGGATGGAACAACGCAAACGTCTCGGAGAGCGATGGAGGCCATCGTTCAAGAATTCTACCCAGATCTGTTTCATTCTTCCAGCACTGTCCCGAAATGTTTGATGCCACCAGCTGAGGAAGTACCTCCCATTCTGGAACCAGAAGTTGCTCATGCCATCAGAAGGATGAAGCCAAGCACTGCTCCCGGACCGAACGGCATTTCTGCTGATCTCCTTCGTGCGGGTGGCAGTGCTCTCTGCTTCTTACCAATCACTTCAACCAACACCGACTTGGTAGGATTCCGGACTCTTGGAAGGAGTCGAAAACAGTTCTCATTTTAAAAAAGGGTAAGCAGGAGGAAATCAACAACTATCGACCCATCAGTCTTCTCTCAGTTCTGTACAAGATATTCAAAAAGATACTGCTTAAGTATGGAGCGTTGCTTAGATGAGTATCAGCCAGTGTAGCAAGCAGGGTTTCGCAAGAATTTCTTCTGCGTAGACCATATTCAGACTGTCTCACAACTCATCGAGAGGGGCGCCGAATACCACATCCTACTTGTCCTCTTCTTCGTGAATTATCGGAAAGCTTTCGACTCTGTGGAAATCAACGCCGTTCTGGACGCGCTTGTGTACTATCGCCCTACATCCGACTTCTCGACGAATGCTTCTCGAACACATCGACTGCCATCCGGTTGTTCGATCAAATGCCTAAAATTCTTCTTGGAAAAGGAGTACGACAGGGAGACACGATTTCTCCTAAGCTATTCACAGCGGCACTCTAGGATGCCATGAAGGACTTGAACTGGGACGATAAAGGCTACCTTGTCGACGGTAAACGGATCAGCAACCTTCGCTTCGCCGACGATATTGTTCTCATCTCTACCAGCACGGCAGAGGTCGAGGGAATGCTGAGCGAGCTCAATGTGGCAGGTACAAAGATTGGACTGGACATGAATATGTCCAAAACGCAATTTATGGCCAACCAGTGGTGTGACACGGGACTCGTGAGGTTAAATGGAGTCGCTCTACACCAAGTCGACTCCTACGTCTATCTGGGAAGAGAGCTGAACATGGATAACGACCTCGCAGGAGACGCGCAGCATGGACAGCCTTCAGTTCGATTCGCGAAGTCACCGATCAGGTCAAGGATGCCGGCCTCAGGGCCTCGATATTCAACGCCTCTGTACTACCTGCCATGTGTTAGGCCTCGTGCATACTTCCCGTCGCCGCGATCCCATCGCGGCAATGAGTTTTGCAGAGCGACACGAAAGAATTAGAATTTCTCTGTGCTGGTCGCATCGCCCATCGCTCTGCAACCGAGCGCGACGGCGATCCGTCCAGGACCAACGCTAAACACCGCGCGCGGCGCGAAAAAGTATGCCATGCCCGCGATGGGGGCGGGAAGCCATCGCGCATGCCGGCCGCCACTGCTGCGGCGGCCGCGGCGAAGTTTTCCTTGACTGTTCGGCCGCGTCCGGTGGAATGGCCATGAACTGAGCGCCGCGATGACATCGCAGCGATGGAAGTATGCCCCCGGCCTTACGCGACGGAAACCTGGTCCGACAACAAGACAATTGCCAGAGCAATGCAAACTACGCATCGTGCACTGGAGAGATGTCTTCTGAGGACAAGCCTTCGTCAACAACGACAAGAAGGCCTACGAAGCTCGGAGCTGAAGGG
Organism: Heligmosomoides polygyrus bakeri; assembly: GCA_947359475.1. Classification (NCBI taxonomy): domain Eukaryota; kingdom Metazoa; phylum Nematoda; class Chromadorea; order Rhabditida; family Heligmosomidae; genus Heligmosomoides; species Heligmosomoides polygyrus. The sequence continues at coordinate 40,372,939 of OX375868.1, forward strand.
AGAAGTCGCAATTAGCAGACCCGCTGCAGTACATGAAGAAGTCCAAATATCGCTGAGCCGGATGCCTGCTTCGACGAACGGACGATAGATGGAGTCTCCTTGTCACAGAATGGCTCCCAAGCGACCATAAAGGACCACTGGGACGACCGCCAACGCGATGGGCAGACTCATTCTCAAGATCTTTTAGAGAGTCTGCCTCACTGGATACAAGCAGCCAGAGATCGAGCGGTCTGGAAGAGTTGTGGTCCGCTGAGAAGACCTCCAACCGACAAAAGGGCCATCAAAGTATCAAAATAAGTAAGTAACTAGGAGACTATCTCAACGGTAGGTCGGAGCGGCCCAAGTGTTGTACATGGGCTGTACATGGGCAGAATCAGCTCTCTCTGGGAAACAACAAAATGCAAATATCCCGACCCCAATACAACTCTGCGCAGAGTTAGGGTCGATGGGACCTGGGCCGTTGGCGAGGTTAGCGCTCTGCTTGCACGCGGAGGATGGACTCAAGTTGGCTGGAAACAGCGATCATGGGGATTACGTCGCCCCTCTACCCACTGCGTCACCGCCGCTCGCTCGTCATCCTGTTTCCAGCCAACTTGAGCCCTTCGCGCGCAGGCAGAGGGTTAACGCCACTAACGGCACAACTTCCGTCGCCCCTAACTCTGGGCAAAGTTGTATTGGGGTCGAGATATTTGCATTTTTTTTCTAGAAAGAGGCAATTCTGCCCATATACAACACTTGGGCCGTTCTGACCTACCGTTGAGATTGTTTTCTGGTAAGAATGACTCCAGCGACTGGAAAACGTGGTAGTCAGTCAGTGCAAGATCAGGTGAGTACGGCGGATGGGGTAGCAGTTCAATCTCGAGTTTATTCAATTTCTTCTGGGTCTTCTTTGCTGTGTGGTCTAGCGTTATGCTTTTTCCTCTTATGGGATTGCGATGACGTAGGATTTCACTCATTCTTTCCAGCTGAGTGCAGGGCATGTTTGAGTCTACCGCGGAACCAGTGGGAACCAATTCCCAGAACCATTGCCCCACCAAAAAGAAACCAACTCCTTTTTGTCGTGACTAAGACGTTTCGGCTGCAGTTGGAGCAACTCGTCGAAGTCCACCTAGTGCATGCGACGCACCAAATTGTTGTAGACGCAGTACTTTTCATCCATCGTGACCATCAAGCCGATCCAAGCAAATGTACTGCGACGGTTGAGGAGAGAAAAGCAGATATCAACACGCTTCCGTTTGTCCTGAGACGTCAAAGCATGTGGCGCGACTGAACTTCGCGAATTTGCCTGAACGCGAAGGACATCGTGTACTGTGGACTTAGGAGTATTTGTAAGGTCTGAAAGTTTGCGTACAGAAAGATCAGGCCGAGCTCCGCAGGTGGCGAGTATGAGCTGTCTGTTCTGCCTACGTGATCGACCTGTGCGTCGGGAATCCTCGCACGATTCGTCTCCGTTGTCGAACTTGCGGTACCAATTGAAGCACGTCGCCCGAGCGGGGGCTTGCTCCTTCATTGTCTCCTGTAGAAAGCGATGGGCCTCGTTCTGGGATCAGCCGGAGCGGTACTGTAGGAGAGCTGGTCGATAGAGCATCTTCTTGTCGTCCATTGCGAAGACATCACGCACTGCGAACAGGAGACGATAGGTCCCACGTGCTGCTGACAGTTACATACGCAGTTCATGGAACACAACTCTCCTGTTCCGCCCGCTCACAACTTCAGCTGGCAAAGATACGTTGTTTTGAACCTTAACATGCAATTAGCCTGAAAACTTTCCGGACAACCTAGTACTTATCGACTGTGGGTTCGAATTACGCAGACAAAAAAGCGTTCGAATACTTATTAGACGGCGAATTTTTACCGGCATGCGTGAAAAGGAATAGCACTTGTCCACCAGCTGGTTAAAAGGATAAAAGGATAAAGGACGGCGTTATTCAATCCCTTCTGGGATGCGCCAGCGCATTCTACTTCTACGGGATGTCGTGGAGGCCAGTTGAATGCGTATTTGGCCATACAGTGACTTGCGGTGGCCAGCCGATGAACAAGTCAGCGCTCTATCCTTCCCAGACAAGTCTGGTACCAATTCACCGACCCCGGAGGGATGGAAGGCTTGGTTGGCCTGGGCGGGAAATCCGAACCAGGAACCTGGTATCGGGTGCACGCGACAGTCGCGCCTCCTCCGACTGCGCTCCACGCGCCCACACCAGCTGGTTATCACTTATCAATTGTTAGTTAAATACGTGCTCAAAGCCATCGAGTCGTCAAGAGACTTGAACGATTCACTAACACCGACTTCTATTTTTTCAACTCTTTGTCCTGTGTCTCACAAGCTCTCCTATTTTTGAAGGCATAAAGTTTCCACTTTTCACAAGTACTGTATTCATCCGACATCGCTGCAACACTCTCTGGCCTCTTGATAAACCCAAATTGTGAACAGACTGTTTGGAAGAGCGTCAAAAATACGTACACAGATCCTCAAGCTTCGATTTCCACAACTGGCTAACGCTGAGTCCTCAATTCGATTGTTTGTTTACTGGTCTTTAGTTTGGATTCTCTTCCATCTTTGAGATTGCCTGCCTTTTTTCCGTCCGCTTGCCATGCTCCTCATGGCAACGGAACCACCGCTGTTCTGCTGGTTAACGCCTGACACCTGCGAAAACGGTTATAACAATGCCGTAGGGGTCCGGGAGGCTGCTCCCGATCACGAAACGATTAGTGCATTACCAGACTGCAACGTTCTGCTGCGGGAATTGGATACCAGTCAGCACAAGACCCTGAAAACTTTTGAAACTGCGACCTGTGCAGCGCGGGGAGATGGAATGGAGTACTGTCAAAACGTTTAGAAGAAGCAACACAAAAGCATATTCCATTAGAAACAAGTCGCACTTTCTTATGCCTTACTGTTGTTGAAACTACGATCTCTATGAAGTAGTAACACAGACGCTTTCCTTTAAAAGAAGTGTCTAACGCTTAATCTGCTGAAAGATAACTCTCAACGACGTAAGACGGACACTTCACCTCTTACTCGCTGTCATTATGTACAATAAATTCAACCTCCAATTTTTTCCTCCATGTTCTCTTATCTTCAAACCCGGACACTGTTGTTTATAACACTTATTATGCCTTTGTGTCACAAGGTTGCTAGGCGGAACTCTTTATTGGCCTCTCTTTCCGGCTGTCTCGTCGTTTTCAGGGGCCCAAAAGGGGTGCTTTGCCCTTTTGCCGGCTATTTGCCGCTTCATATCATTTAGTTCCTTTTCGTCTTCCTCACGTATAAGGGACTACATTCCTGTGTTTCCACTTTGTTAAGCGGCGAAGGAGTCTTCTGCTCTAGAAGTTGACTAAGTTGTGTTGCTTCGCAGAATTCTCTGTTTGTTATAGATTCTACCTCAGATCTCTGGCCACTTGGTGTTTCCAAAGAATTGTTCTCACATCGTATGGCAACCATGCAGCATCAACAATTTCCTGAAAATTGAATGTTACCCTGTAGGCAAACGCTATGAAAAGTTCATTGGTCCAATTTGGTTGTAAACAATGTTAGTCTTTGAGTGAGTTACTATGTCATATAGAAAAAGCAGTTAGGCATAAAGCCACGAAACTACAATTCCTTTAAAAACCCTTCAGCAACTGTGTCTTTAGCATTGGACATTTCGTGCTTGTCCCTCAGCCTTCTTCTTTTGGCCTTCTTTTGGCGAGATGCCTACGGAGAAATCGTGTGCTGTGATCCCATCGGGAGGGCACATCTTCGTGAATAGTTCTTCTTCAAGCGAAGACAAAAAGGTGCTCAAACTGTAACACGCTACATTCGTTGGGTTGGGAAAAAACGCAATGTCGTTTCCTTCGACGGCGATATGTATGGGACCATGAATCCTCGAAACTGTTTTTCTCGTTTCGCAAAGGATGAGCCGCGGTCTGCAATCCCTCTTGGCCATTCCACTCCTTCTGTGGAAACCACGAAGCATCCTCAGTGGGCCCTGTCATGCATATGAAATAACACACGCCAAGCATTGAATCTTGGCTTTTAGTTCCTTCGAGACTACGCATTTCTTCTCAAAGAATCACATCAAGACGTTATGGGAAACAGGAAAATCTTGACTCACCGAGCTTGCGCTAGGTTACAACTAATAAGAGAATGGAGTTGTTTTGGGTGCAGAAGCCACTCTAGTAGATAATTTTTGTAGTACATAGTTATATCCTGTTTTACCTCCAAGCCCTATAAAGAATATAATTACTAAAGTAAAGAAGCGAAAGAATACAATCGGAAGACCATCATTAGGGCAGGGAGTGACTGCGATACTAGAATTACCATATGTTGTGTTTTTATACACAAAAAAAATTCAGAAGGGGCGGGTATTGCCTATGGGACCTCATCCTAGAGAGTCAGCGGGAGGGACCTAGAGAGATGGTCGATGCCTGTAACAATATATTCGTATGAGGTCACTGTTTCTAAAAAAAGGAAGGCAATTAATATACCTTGGCCAGAGACAAAAGTTAAAGCACAAGAGGAAAGGATATGAAGTCACATGGACAGTTGGTTGAAAAATTGCTTAACGAACCGATTAATGTTTTTAATGAAATTTAAATTTAAAAACCTAAAGCCAGCCAGTTCGTCAGCCAGACCTTTTCTATAATACATATACCTTCAAATTTGCAGACTCCAATAGACTTTTTGAAATAATAGGTGCACTATTGTAGGAACTTCCATGTTAAAGGCCAGGTTATCCAAGCCATTGTTTACCCACGGCTAACAAAAGTTTTAACTTACTACCGGCACTCTGAAAAGGTCTATGCTATTCGAGAAGTCTTTGCATACCACTAGCTTTGTATAACTTATAGTTCACTATATGATGCCGCAATAGTTTTTGTTCCTTTGAGAAGTGGCAACACAAACGTTGCTTTTGGAAAAATTTTGGAAGGTGTGGGAAAAGGGTATGCGCTCATTGCTCTTAAATGCATCCGACCGTTACGTGGATTACGTAGATTACGCGATGAGCCTGTACCCGTCTTCAACAGTCAGGATCTGCAAGAGCATGTTCACCTAACCGGCTCCTCATGGTCTTTACTTGTGCAAGCCTAAATGTATGCTCTATCCGAAATTATGGTCTGGTTTGGGCTGTCGAACAACCTTTTCCAAAGGCGCCAAGAAGAAAATTTCTGAGGAAGTGTTTAAGGCCGCGAGCCCAGAAGCAGAGAATCAGATTGGGAATCGGACGCCGGCGAGGCTGCAGATCCAAAATGGGATTTCGATGAGGAGAAGAGTAGAAATATAGTGTCTGGCTCATTGGCGTGAATGCTACATGTTATACCTGAACAAGCCCAGCGCTCCTCTTCTCAGTGGACAGTGGGCTATTCTGAAGTCTGTTTCTAAAAGCAGAAAGTACAATACCAGCCTTAATGTTGGTCTTTGGTCGGAAAAGCGTAAAAACGCCTTTTTCGCCGCTTCTGTATAGCGCCCTTCAAATTGCGTGTTTTTAAAAATGAATTCCATAATTGAAATCGGAATCTAATGATCTACCCGGTGAAAAGAAAATAGCTCGAAAAATATTAAAAATGCTGATTTGATGAGGTTCTATTCAGCGCGGCGGACCCCACCTTACGTTAGAGAGAGATTATTACAACGAAAGCTCGCATTCTGAATATGCGTCATCAAATCAAAATTTTAACATTTACTGGTCATTCGATGCTAAACTCAATTATCGGATTTACTTTTCAAAGCACGCCCAAACCTTCCTCATTTTTCTTGCAAGTCTGCCACCTCCAGGGCGATGCCATGCATGCTCACAGCACTCGAAGGTTGTCAGTGACTGCTCTGGACGTAGACCTCCTACCGCTTCTGTTTCCTTTGATCGTGGCAGCTTTAATTTGCACACAGCTATGAATATTCAACAGTCTTAAGTCGTTTCAAAGTGCTGGGTTTAGCTGAAGCAATTCATTTTTAAGGTCAAGGAAGATAAACGAAGCGTAGTTCTGGAGCGAAGTGACGCCTCTGGAGCGTTGGAACAATTATGTACATCCAATGGTGAATTGGATGAGCAATGGTAGACGTTTCAGCCGATGTATTATATAATATCTGAAGCTGTAAAAACAGTTGCCTGGGCGATAGGCTATCTCTGTATGTCTGCAATTACGTTTGGGGCTATAAATCAGTCCAGTTGTCTTGTGTTGTTGCGTACTGCTTCCAGTGACGGAATCTTCTTCAGGTGATCAGCCGACATTCGATTCACGGAGTTATGGAATTGTAGTTCATCGGTTTGATGGCCAAGTTTCAACATTTGTAAAGTTCATCATTCGAGAGACCTTGTTGGTAGAGTTAAGAAAAGCTTTCATTATGTCATGGAGTGCTCTCTCCGACGATTAAACTCACTCCAGTGCATGTTGGAATTTTGCAGAGAGTCAAAGGAGGCGCTCGCTGTTGTCTGTTACGTTGTCGCTTCGGGTCCCGCCCAAGCCTTCCGACTGTTCGAAATCGTTGGGTTTACAATATACTTGTCTGGAAGGGACAAAACAATGACTTGTCTGTCGACAGGCCACCGCAAGTCATTTCATAAGCATGTAAGGTAGGAAAGAGGAATCAGTGAGGTGAGGTCCGTTTTATCATGAGAGCATTCCCCTGTTTTGTCCTTCTCCTTGCTACCCATCTCCTTCGAAAATTCGCTGCCATTTGCCCTTCTCTGTTTCAGGTACGAACTTGTGGATGGCGGACCTTTCAGGAACCCGGCCAGTCTCTTCACCGCCGTGGTTTTGCTCCTTCCATTGACTACGCCGGCATCTGTTCCCACTTCTGTGATCTCCTGCTTACGATGTCGAAATGCTTTGTGTTATGCCGTGTTATGTTCTGGCTCGTCGTTCCGCGCTTTGTGCAATATCGTAGATAAATATACGAAATGAATTGATTTTGGGTCATGACCAGAGGCTGAGGGACCAAGATTATTACAGGTAGCAGTACGTGCGATCTCAGGATAGACTGTGACCCCCGATCTCGGGATGTTGTAGAGCTTCTTTGGGACTGTGCAATCGGCCCAAAGGGAGGCTGCGGGACATTATGTACGAATGGTCGCCGCGGACGCGGCGGATAGCGCGGCAGAAGACGTCGCAATTGGGTGACTTCAGCGGCCAGTGATATCTAGACCTGCCTCAAAACTTGCACATCAAGTGTTAGGAAGTGTATACAAACTCAGTTTCACTGCGATAGTGTGTCATATTTTCAGCTTTTCCTGAAGAAGCATCATAAAATTGAGCATTAGACGGTTGTTTAGTTTTATAACTCGAACTCAATTTCTGAACCAGAGCATGTTTTCCTGCAACTCCTGCAACACCCGAAAGGGATATAAACAACTAAAACCTAGCGTCTGCAGCAGGTCATGAGGTACAGCTCACACGATCGCAGCGGAGCTCACCGCGCACGCGGCAATCGCCGTCGCGGGCGCGGTGACCATTCGTACATAAAGACCGACCCTCCCAAAGGGATGACCGGTTTAGACGCCGACCACTGCGAGGCAGGCGAATTTAGAAGGGACAGCTAGGTTACGCGGATGGACAATTCTGCGCAGCTCCTTTCGCCTTCTGTGCCCCCTCTTCCTCCTTCCTTTACTGCCTTAGTAGTCAGTATTTTGGAGTGCTGCTTATGGAATGCCGGAACGCATTTGTGGGAAGAAAAATCCTCTGTTAGGATGTCCTAAAGAGGAATCCACTTTACTCTATATGGGAACTTGAAGCGAGAGACACTGGAATGGTTATCGTTTTTGTGAAGTCGTCGGTGCAAGATCGAGCAAAGAAACACCAAAGAAACTGGGAACTACCTCACAAAAACTTCTAAACTCGCTTAGTTTTAGAAATTCAAAAAAAAACAAAAGCTTTTTGAAATATACAAGAGAAGTGCTTTTATGCCATGTATGAAGTAGTTTTCAATAAAGAAATTTTCAAGACCTTCATGTGCGGCAAGTATTTCGGCAAAAATTGACCAAAAATCGCACCCTTCGCCGCGCAAGAAGATCTAGTTTTTCAAAACTGATTCATACATGGCAGGAAAAAACTTTTCTTCTATTTTTCAAAAAGATACGTTCCAAGTTGAGAGATTTTTTAGTTCGAAAAACTAAGCGTGTTGCGATTATTTTTGTGAAGTCCTTGATCATGCTCCGCATGCGACTGACGAAATCAGAGAACGCGGTTGTCTGCACTAAAACTACCGTAACTAAGACAGCTTTTGCAATCTCTAAAAAATTTATAGTATGTTGAAAACTATAGAAAATGCGGATTCTATGCTCTAGAAACTGCTTCTAAAAGAAATCTCCCACGATTGAGGGGTTCGACTTTAAGACACTTTTTTCGGCAAATCGTGTACAATCGAGAACCCTGATGCTTATGAAGGTCGTTCCAGAAAAACTCAATTTTTTCACTATGTACCATATAAGGTTTTAGATTTAATATGACAAAATTTTGTCTTCACAGTTCATCTGCTCCAAATGGAAAAAAATTATTTTCATGAAAACTTTCGATTTTGAAGACGATCTCCCTAATCATATAAAAGATCGTCTCAGAAAAACATGCTTTTACCACCGTGCTTCAAACAGGGCTCAATATTTGAAACGGCGCAATATCACTTTCTGATGTCGTTGCCTTCAAAAACGAGAAAACTAGTTCCGCGAGAAGTTCATCCTTCGATTGCGGCTCCACCATCGATTCGAAGAGCGCTTCAAAAAATATTGAAGGTAGAGCTTAAGTCATCGTAAGTAATTATCCTATAAAACATTATAGCGTGTCATATTTCATATGTAGGTATCTCTCCTTACAAGGGAAGCCCATGAACTTCCCCCAACGATTCTCAACGAGACCTACATTTATTTATTTATTATATACGTGGACAACCACGCCAAAAATATAACAACACTCAACAACTACAATCCATTGTAAAAAAATGGAATTAGAAAATAAAAAATAAAATAAAAATAAAAAATAAAAATATGGTCTTGTAGTACATCGGACGGGGGATCACAGAACTGTGCTTTGTTTTTGCTACGTGTCATTGGTGGTCCAGAAATAGCAAAAATGGTATCAATTCAGGGCGGGTTGAAAAGGCATAAGTGACACCTGGAATGGCCCTGTCGGTAACTATTTATTTAAGCTGCTGACCACGAATCTGTTACTCTTTTTCTAAATTATCATTTTGCTTGTACTACTTTTCATCAAAGTTGAAGTCGAGGGTTGGAAAATGTGTCTGACAACACTGGAGAAGGAACCGATCCCACTAACGTGCACAGCTTTAGTCACCCATATCTACCGTAACCTACCGTAATCGACCGAAATTTTAAAAATGGATGTCATATTCGTGATCAGCACCTCAAGTAACCCCCTGAGCGATGTTTGAGCGAAAAATTTTCTTTCGACCTCTCCTCGACCTTTGGAGTCGTGAAAGGCAGCAGTGCTGGTTATTCTGCGTATACTCCTTTATCTTACACAGATTCGTCGTAACCTTCTGTAATCTATCGTTTCACCGAAATTGGTTGCCAATTGGAGCTCTGCATTCCAAATAACCCTAAAGATGAATTTTGGACAGAAATTTTTCTCGCCATCTATAAAATAGAGGGAGTGAGTGCAAGTGCTCCTATCTGCAATGCTCCCGACCCGTCTCCCGTGAGTGTGTAAGAGAATGGTGAGGAAGAAACACACAGCAAAGTGACCAATCAGGAAGAAACACACAGCAAGGCGACCAATGAACGAGTTGGATAAAATATGCAGTACTTGGGAACAGTTAGCTGAAATAGTGAAAGTTGCGGGAAGAATAAAAAGCAGTCTATGAGGAAATCCAAAGAGCAATGAGCTTGTCTTGATGATCGGTTAAATCAGTGCTTGTCGATATTGTTTATGAATGAGGTGACAGTGAGAAACACTTCCAAAGGTAATTGAGAACATACCAAAAAGATCACATATGGATAGCATCTAACGGAATCTTCCTCAGCGATACAAGCATCGTTTAATGGATCCGCGATATCGCTCTACGCAACAAAACCAGCTTCTTCCACATCTGACAACATGTTGAAAGCGGGGTTAGGACGCGGAGAAGGTACCCTACCGAAGCCAGAATGTAATCGTCATTTGCAAAAACACTAACAGTCCACCTAAGAACGCAGAAACCCAACCTCGGTAAGCGAACCCTCGACCCCCTCCCTCGAGTCCGCCTCGCTATCCACTCGGCAATCCAGTCGTTGCAGCAAGCGGCGGCGAATGAATCACTTGAATGTGCACTGCAGCTTCGTCTAGGAAACCTGGGAAATTACTATAATAAAACTTTAATTTGAGTTCCAAACCTTTTGTGGGTCAAGTTCAGAGCATGACAGGGCCATTTCAGGTGTCACTTATGCCTTACCAACCAGCTCTGAAGTGATACCATTTTTGCCGTTTCCGGACCACCCAGTGACCCGTAGCTAAAACGAAGCACAGTTCTGTATCCTCGTCCGATGCTCCACAAGAACATATAGATCACGTTGAGAATCTTTGGGGGAATTTCATGGGCCTCCCTTGTTAGGGTAGAAAGCTGTCGTTTCCACGCCATCCTAAAAAAAATCTGAAAAAATCAACACATCTCATTCACCGAAATTTGCCGGCCTCTTTATTTCTGACTGAAGAACAATCAGAATTCAAAATTTTAGTTGACACTATGCTTTAATCAATCAAGCCATTTAATCAATCAACGCTAACATGCCTTCCTAAGTGAACGACGCTGCGCGAGAATCCCCACAGTAGTACAAATATATAATCCTAGTTTCTATGCTTTCACTGATTTGATTGATTAAAGCATAGCATAGCACATTTTTTCCTAGCATTATTTTATTTGCATTATTTGTTAAATATGGAAAAACGGTGACCAATGAAGTTTCCCATTGACCATTTTGACCGTAGATATTAATGGACTCAGAGATTAATATTTTACTATTAAATGTTTGACAACTTTCCATGAACGATTTTTATGATGGTTTCCGACGATATAGTCGAACAATGTCTGAAAGTGTTAAAAGCGAGCTTTCCTTCGTAGGGTTGCAGAAATACCATGGTGTGACTCAAGATGACTGACGCTTCCGTAGGGCACACTTTGGCAGGGTGTAATTCCTTGTAAATGCATAAAGGTTTTTCTAATAAAGGATTAGAATTGAGATTTCCTTACCGCATTTTACGTTGTTCTACATTCCCGAAGTGTATTCTTTGGAGAAACGCGATAGCAGCTGCTTGCTTTTCTAACTCACTGCTCAACAGTTTGCGCCGCAAAAATGAGCACCACCGAAACATGAGAGCTTTTGACTCTCTGGGCAAGCTGCTGCCGTTTGTAACACAATATTCTCATAACGCTAAAACGGCGAATTCCTTCATGAAAGTCGACCCTACAGGTAGGACAAAGAAAAATGCTGTCAATTGCCAAAAAGCACGTTAAAGGACTCGTTAAAGAACAAAAATAGATGACGATCAATCCTCCTTTGCTAGACGCACCGCACTTATGCAACACGAAGGCAGGAAAGCTATGTTTGAGCAACAAAGCACCTTTAGAGAAGCTTGAAGGCTTGGATGCCGTTTTGCCACATCACGGGCACTCTGCTTTCGTCGGAGTGATGAGATGATTAATACAGTGGTTGCACACGAGCAGCCAATTTGAGCGCCACATTTCTGGACACTTCTCAAAGGTTGGATGGTTGGTTTTTTTGTTGGTATTGCGAAGATGAGCACCGAGGTTGTTGCGGCGCTTTATTCGGATTACGTTTCGGCGGTCTCTCCTTATTTGGAGCCTGGAAGGGTTTAAGAAACACTTAAAGAACTATTCCCCTAAAGGTGATTTCATACGGCAGAATGAAAATCAAAGAAAAATGGAATGGAAACGATGTGGAGAAACGACAGAGGGCTAGCCTTCGCAATGGAGGCCGAGGAGCTCCACCTGTCAGATGGAGGTGGACGTTAGTGAGTGATTTAAGCTCTAGGGACCCCACCTATCCTAAGGGCCTCTTAAGAATGACCCATTCTGGTCTGGTCTGGTCCTCAAACAGGTCCTCAAGCTGGCCCGTCTTCGCAATACCACCGCTTTCCTGGAAAACTTAGGGGAGTGTCATTGGGAGAAAGCTCAGTAATAGAGTCGTTCGATGTCCAATCGCTATACACGAATGTCCCTAAAAACAGCGCAATGCAGGCGGTATATGAAAATCTTACGCACGTCAGGACCAGGGTCAAGCGTGGGGTTCGATTTTTGCCGAAAATTTACGACCCCCTCTCCTTGTGTAGACCACTCTATTCCACTCCACTTTATTTCCTATCCGCATTGAATATTTTAAAAGTTTTCATGCGATTTTTGTACCATTCAATATGTCCTTGTTTCCAGGTGCAGCTTCCACTGTGTCAGATTAGTTCAAGAAAGAATGTTACTGAGCAACTGTTTAATTTAGTAATTTGTTAGAAAAAATACTGATAAAGATTTTATGTATGTAATCTTTTGATAATAATATTTTGTTTGTTTACAGTTGAAAATAAAGCCCTTTTGAGAGCAGTTGTCGAATTAATCACATCGAGTTCAACTTTTCAGGTTTTCCGAGCATCTCGTGGACACGGCACATTTTTGTACGTGAAGGAGCAACATCTGCATTTGAAATTGTACTCTATACAATGCCGAGTGTTATTTTCTAAAGCTGACTTGAGTGCTTTATCAACAAATTTTTTTTACATACTCTCGGAAGCGATAACGGAATGGCAACCGGAGAATGGATTTTCCAGGAATGCTTACGAAGGTGTGGGGTCTCTTCTTCGGCCCGCAAAGTTGTAAAAATTAATATAAAAATGTTTCAAATAAAGATTGTATTACTTGTTAAAAATAAAGGTTTTCTGCACCCAGATTTGGAGTCAATGAGAAGATTCTATTTTTTCAGTGTTTTTTTTTTTCAGGAAGTCATGGACGCGACAGTTTTCTGCCTGAACGAACGACATCTACGTTTTAAATTGCCGTCTATAAAATTTGAAGTGTCAATTGCTAAGGAAAATTAAGTGCTTTCTCTACAAGATTTTTGAAAGCGCTCATCGAAGCGATGACCGAATGGCAACCGGAGGATGGACTTGTCGCGGAACTAATTTTCTCTCTTCTGCAGGAAACAGCATCAAAAAGTGGAGTTGTACCAAATAAAGTTTTAATCAACAGTTTGACACACGGTAATAAACCCTGTTTTTCTGAAACGATCCTCTGTATGAACAGGCGCTCCGATTTGCCGAAAATTTTTGACACCGTTAATTACATGGAGGCCGCTGTTTTTACAGCCTGCTTTTTAAAGCGTAAAATCCACACTTCTTATTGTTTTAAAAACTCTGTGAATTTTTCAGAGATGTCGCACAAACTCCGAAATATGGTAGGTTACGTGGAGCCATTGCGTTCTCCGATATCACCGATCGCCACTGAAGGATGGACTTCTCGCGACAAAAAATTTCTACCTTTTTGAGGAAGAGCATCAGAGAGTGAAAACTGTGCCATCGGACATTTTTTGTGAAACCGTGACCAGAGGGGTTGGTCGGCCCATCACTGGAGTCATTGGAGTGATTCCACAAAATTGATCCTAACTCGGTTCGCTTTTTGAAATTCAAAAATCCCAATTGTTTTTTGAAAAAAAAATAGAGGAAAGATGCTTTCTAACCATATAGAAACCAGTTTCTTCATACGGGGCGGGGGGGGGGTTCGATTTTTAGCAGGTATTTCTGCAACAATGGACCAGAATCCGAACCCCCACCGTCCCCTATGAAGACCTCCCTGTTGAAAACTAGTTTCTACATGGTTTGAAAGCGCTTTTTCTTTAGTTTTCAAGAAGCTGATAAATGTTTTAAAATTCGAAAAACTTACCGGGATATAATTATTTATACAAAATCACTTCAATTTTTTCGCTCAAAAATCGAAGGCCTCCGCACCATGTGAAGACCTAGCTCTCGAAAACCAATTTTTATACCATGTGAAAGCACTTTTCTTCTAATTTTTAAAAAGCCATTGGCTTTTTCAAATTGTGGAAAACTTACCGAGTTATAGTCATTTTTGTGAACGTCGAATTTTGTCGCTCCCATGATTTTAACTGTATGTGTGATCTGCTTCAGGTAAAAAATTTATTTTTAATGAAACATGAGAATTTGCAAATTGATCCTCCCTGATCATATCGGAGATCGCTGCGAAGAAGCTTTGTTTTTGATTGTATATTAATCACATCTTAAACTCTAAGATGGCACAGTGTTCACTCTCTTATGCTCTTCTTCCAGAAGGTAGAAATTTTTGCCGCGAGAAGTCCATCCTTCAGTGGCGATATAGGAGAACGCAATGGCTCTACGTAACCTACCATATTTCGGAGTTTGTGCGACATCTCTGAAAAGTTCACAGAGTTTTTAAAACAATAAGAAGTGTGGGTTTTACGCTTTAAAAAGTAGGCTGTAAAAATAGCGGCCTCCATGTAATTAACGGTGTCGAAAATTTTCGGCAAATCGTACAAATCGGAGCGCCTCTTCATACAGGGGATTTTAACGAGTAATACAATCATTATTTGAAACTTTTTCAATTAATTTTTACAACTTCGCCGGACGAAGAAGAGACTTCACACCTTCGTAAGCATTCCTGGAAAAAACAACTTATTAAGAATTAAAAACATCACCTAAAAACCTGAAGAACAAGAGAGAATCCTCTGCCAAAACCGGAAGAACACGCCCCCGCCCCTCCAGACGAGGCCCCAGTACGACCCCTCCCTTGATTTCCGAACCTCAAGCTTGACCCTGGCCAGGACCAGCTCAATCTTTATGGACTATCTATTATATAACACGAGATATGGCACTCATAGGTGAGTGTCTGGAATGCAGTGTCTTCAGATGGTTCAATAAGTACTGTAAGCAGGTGAGAGGGCTAGCTATGGGACAGCATCTGGCTCTGGTATTGGCGATGCGTTCATGTCTAAAATAGTGCGACCCTTCATGGAGTGCAGATCCCTACTGTACAGTCGCTGTTTCATTATATGTGCGACCCAAAACGAAATGAACGTGTGTTTCGAATTGCTCAACCAGCAGGCAGAGCACATTAAGCTTACAAGGAAAAAACCCCCCGATAACTGGTTGCCGTTCCTCAACCTTCACGTCAGTTGCACGCGTAGCAAATTTTATACGAAATGGTATCGTAAGCTCAGTAGTAAGAACATCATCGTAAACACCATCATCCCTCTTAAAAGAAGATGGCCACGAATAAGAACATGTTCCGAACGGCGGCTGCGGTGTCTTAAATAGCGATCTCAAGTCGGTCTCGTTGCAAATGCCATCTCGAATCGCGATGTCCAACGGGTGCCCCGAACAGAGACTGATTGCGAGGCATTGCGAGACAGCGACAATAAAGTTCCGTTTAAGGTGTCTTTTGTCTCGGATGGATTCAGTACCGGAGTGCGAAACTGCAGTCGTAAAGCTGGCCTTGATAGCATGGTGCGCGTGATCGAGGTTCCGCCGGCCAATCTCAAGGCACGCCTCGTTAGGAATGGACTACAGTGCGTTTCAAAAGTATGTATCCACTTCAAAACTCGCCCAAATCTCGTTATGCTTTTATTTCTGCTGGCCCTCACTAGCCCCACTAGATTCCTTGAAGTCGAAAATAGGTAACCACTCGCTTTCAGATTTTTTTGTCTAACACGAGAATCAGACTTTTTTGAAGAAAATTGGTTGAAAATTGGCGTTTCAGAAGTATGTATGCACTTGTGATAAACAAACTTTTTACTAAATTCAAAAGTCGATCGGACCAACATTACTTCTTATAACATCATGTATCGTATTGTTTATGCTAATGACAATGCAAAACAAGATATGGGCGAGTTTTGGGGTGGATACACACTTTTGATTTTGTCTTCGATGGCGTCCCATGTAATCAAAATTGCCACCACGTCATTGGACTGTAGGTTTTTCGCGTAGACCCGTCGAATCACAACCCCCACATGTTCTCCATTTGGCTGCTGATAGGAGAACAGGCAGGCCAGTCCGTTACCTGAATGTTGTGACGGCGGATTCAATCTTTGGTCGAGCTAGACACATGAACTGCAGCGCTGCCCTACTGCAAAACATGCGTCTGATGCCTTCTGCCTCTCAAGAAAGGCAGAAGGAGAGACTCCAGTACACCTTGACACTCCAAACTGACCACTTCAGCATTCCACTGCAGCAGAAGCCGGGGAGGCAGTCGTTAGTCCCGACTCGCATCCGCCCTGACAACGCCGACAATGCCTGCGGAGCCAATCAGCTTCGACTCGCACCGTGACACCGCCGCTTCGCGATGGTGACCTAACCGAGCACCTAAGCCGGCAGATCGGCCGCGACCGTACTGAGGGCGAGACTTCACAGATCGATCACATTTAAAGGGTTTATAAAGGCAGCGTAGAGTGTTGTACTGGTGCGTGTCCTACACATTTTCCTATCAGAATTTCGAGCTCTATCTCATTGGCTGTACAAGAATGCTTAAAAATCACCCTGTAGAGATACTTTAACGTAGGCTTCCAGGTAAAGGCTTTATAAACAATCAGGTACCAATTTTGTATGCTTTAATATCAAGATTTTAAGCTCTATCTGATGGGCTGTACAAAAATGTTAAAAATTTCCCTTTTGGAGACATTTTGATTCAGGCCTCCACATTAAGGTACAGGCAGACGACAAATGCGGCCTTTCCGTGGAATCATATTGCCTGTGGAACGCGAGGTCAGAAGAGCACTTGGAGTCATAAGCGTACACATCCTGCGGTATGCAAAAAAATCATATAATGCTTCATGCTGCCATCGTACACTTCTGTGAGGAGCGATAAATAAATTATAAAAGAAACGTTATCCGAGAAACCACTTCTAGTCTTGTTAATCAAGTACGATGAATTCACTCAACAACGGCTATATCAACAGCCCTCCTGAGGGCTTTTATACTGTCGAACTTCATCAACCGGAGCTGAACACAGAATAACACATAATAATAATAGTAATATTAATAAATGATATTATATTATTAACAGAAATGATGACAGTAATTATCATAGTGATAATAGTTTTAATATTAGCAGTAATAATAATCAAGTTATGATGTATTAGTAATCTGAAGATACTGATCTAGAGTCTTCCCACCAACCTAACCCTCAGCTATTTTATTTCAACCAAGGGCATTCGTGGTACACAATTCCTTCCGCTTTTCACAGCACTAAAAATATCACAACTCCGTTCAACTTCAATGTACTTCACAGTGTTCCACATTTTTTCCCGACCATCCACACCAATAACTGGACAGTCCCCTCCAGAAGCTCTTGCCCCTTTAGCACCGGACCCACAGCCTGTCCCTGCTAGCACCGAAGTGGTCTTTTTGTTACAATACAAAGGCATATGCATACTACAAAACGGGGAATCAAAAGTGGACTACTTATATCGCATTCCAGGTAGTGTTTCACTCAAATAAACAAAACATTACTGCATATCTGATGTCTGCACTTAATTCAGAAACACGACTTGCTTATTCGTTTTTTATTCAACGAAGTAACAAGAACGAAGATGTATACCGTTGCTGATTCTGTAAGGCTGAAGGAGTCCGCTCTACAGTAAAAGTGAGCTGCGCAGCTTTTTCTCGTTTTGCATCTCTCCATCTTTATAACAGGTGATAGAAGATGAGTTCCTGACTGACCTGTGTTACATTGGTCATCGTTGCTCACCATCTCCATACGTCGGACAAAGTACGAAGTGAATGCAATACAAGGTTTTAATTAAATTACTGAAAAGGGGATATATTGTATTTCGAACTATGCCTTAAGAAAATGGGCGTCATAAGAAACGATGACCACTACGTCAATCAATCAACCAAGCATCTGTGGCTTGATGGGTTGCGAGAAATTAATGATGACAGCTCAATCGGTATACAGCATACCGCTAATATTGTAATATTCTGTAAACGTGAAGACTCAGATGACTCCTTGAAAAATGAAATGCTTGCTGAGTATTTTAGCCATGGTTTTGATAACAAGAAACAACAGTTTACAGGGCAATTATTGTCGACCGCGAATACTGTGTTGCTATCGAAGCGGACCTGTTTTAGAAATCTGGCTTCTCATAAGGACAAACGCGCCACTATAGCGTTTGTTCCCGAAGAGCTCAAGAACTTATCCGATGGAAGCCGATTCCTTCAGGAGCGTGATGAGAGCTTCCACATCTACAACTTAGTGAAAACCATTCAAGCATGTCATCATTTAATTGTACTTCTCTCGGATTTGTACTTGATTGAAGTTTCGTTAGGACGCATGTAGAGTAGGGCTGCAGGCTATTGTAGCAGATGAGGTTCACACTCCACAGCCAAAAGAGCTGGGACGGCACTCTCAGCTTTATTGCGTATATGGTGTCTACGACGGAGGTTTTGAGGTCCCGCTATTGTTCGCCGTAACAGCAAAAAAGACGGAAAAGACGTATGACCGAGTCTTCTGGCTCCTTAAAAGTATTAGAGCAGCCTGGCTAAAGAGGTAGGAAAGAAGGTCTTCGCATCCTTCTAGATTTTGAAAAAGCATCAATAAGTGCAGCGAAGACATCATTTCCGAGCGCCAAGGTAATCAAATGCTTTCAGTGTTAATCTATTACATACACTGTTTCGATTCTATGATGATTTTGTTCTATAGATTGAAGGATGTTCATTCCATTTGGCCCAAGCCTGGAATAGAAGAACGCTCTAGGGCTGCGGCAGCACATTGAGGTTTTTGTGCATTGCAATCTCCGAAACTTACGATTAGGTCCGACGCGTGATCCTAGAATAACGCGTTGGTGGGCAGTTATCAAGGGCACAATATTGCATCCTAACGAACTACGAAGCGAGCTGAGAACTATTAGGATTCCACTCGTACCAAGATCTTATGCTGCGCATAATAAATGCGGGCAGTTTCTAAGGTGCTTTACTAGTTATGAAGAATTATTGTACGCATAATGAATGGGCTGTAATGTTTCAGTTATCTGAAAACAACATGGATCAATGGGCCATTCAAAGACTTGTGGTGCAGGTGGAAAATCTTGACGCTTCAAACGACTAATCTCGCAGAATCATTTCATAGGTAGAGCACTAACTTTCAGGCCAAACAAAATTATACTGTAATAGTAATAATAAACTTTCACAGTACTCTGGAAAGGCTTCTTGGATGCAATCACCCTGCACTGGCCACATTGATAAAGCTTCTCCAAGATATAGACATGGAGGCGAAATTTTTGCTGATGCTTAAAATAATGGTGCTTCCCTACAGCCCTACAGAACTTTTTTATCATTCACAAAGGATGCAATTTTACCCTATTGGTTTCAGAAGCCTGGCGAAATGAAACGCCTTGGAAGGCGTAACGCAGAAAGAGGATATCTTATATACAGATAAATTTCAAGGTATTCTATTTATGGTAAATTGTGTAGTGTTCGAGATAAATTGCTTTCTATAGGTTTGCCGAGCGTTACCGTAGAAGAGCAACAACAACAGCAAGGGAAATAAGAAAGTTTTGTTCCAAGATGTCAAAGCATGTCACTGAAAGAACAATTTGATATGCTGTGTGATAAAATTTAATTACCATGAATTTTTACTCTTACCTATTCAGTCTTAGTCTAGAGAAATATTGTGCTGTGTATTACAAAGGTTCATAGAGATGTCGAGGACCTAAGAAAAATCTAAGAAATACTATTGAAAAAAGACTGAAACAGGATTTTTCTAGGAAGGCTCTCTACTAAATGGATTATTCGTTCAGTCTTTATCTGGAGGCCTCCTTCAAAATATCTACATAGGGAAATTTTTAAGCATTTTTGTACAGCCCAGCAGAAAGAGCTTAGAATGTTGATAATAAAGTATACAAAATTGGTACCTGATTGTTTGTGAAGCCTTTACATGGAAGCCTACGTTAAAATAACTCTACAGGGCAATTTTTAAGAATTCTAGTAAGCCCATCAGATAGAGCTCGAAATTCTGATATGAAAGTGCGTAGGACACGCACCAGTACGACACTCTACGCTGTCTTTGTAAACCCTTTAAATAAGTTAAATAAGCTATCCACAGTAGTTGTGAATGTGATCGATCTGTGAAGTCTCGCCCTCAGTCCGGCAGCGGTCGATCTGCCGGCTCGCTCGGCTAGATCACCATCGCGAAGCGGTGGTTGTCACGGCGCGTCTCGACGCTAATTGGCCCCGCAGGCACTGTCGGCGTGCGGATCCGAGTCGGGACTAACGACTATCACCCCAGAAGCCGGACAATTTTCTTCAAAAAAAGTCTGATTCTCGTGTTAGACGAAAAAATTTCTGAAAGCAAGTGGTTACCTATTTTCTACTTTGAGGAATCTAGTGGGTCTAGTGAAAGCCAGCAGAAATAAACGCAAAACGAGATATGGGCGAGTTTTGGAGTGCATGCATACATTTGAAACGCACTGCATACGACTCCAGCTGTAAGACTCGCCAGTGCTTGTTTGCCCACTCGGTAAGGAGGGAGACTGCATGGTATCAGGTGTGGTTTACCTTATAAAGTGCGCTGGTTGCAACGGCGAGAATATCGGCGAGACGGGTGGATCCCTTGGGGTGCGCATCAAAGAGCATTTGGGCATGCTTCGTAGGTGCGATATCTCCGGTCCGCTGGGTGAGCACAGGCTGCGATGTCACAGTGGCGCGGGGGTTGACGTGGCGGTGAAGATATTGGTACACGAGTTCGGGATCTCGGCGCTCAAAACACTAGAAGCGCTGTGGATTGCCGTTAGAAACCCACAGTCGACAGGAAAGAGGAACGCGTAGCGGTGATACAGAAGCTGGCCCGTACGTTGACCTTTGCGGCCTCGAACTGAACTAAAGTCTGCCAGAGGCTCCCTAGGAGGATGAATCGAAGGTTACCTTATCCTCTCATATGTCGCCTTAAAAGGGGTACTTCTCGCGCAGTTACACTGGTCTGTTTGTATTACCTCCTCGCGTTTCGTCTTCCTTTGATTCAACGCCAACCTTTGATTCAACGCTGTCATCTGAAATGGTTACTGGACGGATGGTTTTTCAAACTCCACTTGACTCTTTCAGGCTCTGAAGAAGGCGGTTAAGCCGAAACAGCCGGAATAAAGGATTACTAATCTTGGTTCGCCAGTTGCATCATTTGGCTAATCATACTGATGTAGCCAGCGTTGTCATACAAAGATTTTTTGGAGGCATGTGATGAAGTGGGGCAGTTCCCAACAATCAGTCTTGTTGGAGTACAAGACTCAATGGAAGACCAGCAGGATCGTCGTGCTGTGCGAGAAGGGAGATGTGCACGATGCTGGCAACTATCGCCCGACCTGTCTCTTGTCCCTAGTCTACAAGCTGTTCACTCGCGTCATCCTGAGTAAGATTAACAGAACGCTGGAGAAAGGACAGCCAAGCGAACCTGCAGGATTTCTGAGAGGATTCAGCATGATCGACCACATACACACCATTATGAAGCTTATCGAAGTACCGCGAGAGTACAAGCTGCCTGTGCCTCACGTTCATAGACCAGAAGAAGGCATTCAAATCTGAAGTGGTCATCGAAGTCCTGATCATTCATGGCGTCCCTACTCATTACATCAGAATCCTTCGAAAGCTGTACGGTGGATTCACGACCAAGATCTCACTACTCCACAACGACGTCGTCATCAATGTAAAGAGAGTGGTTCGGCAAGGGAATACCATATCCCCGAAGCTCTTCAGCGCCACCCTCGAAAATGTCATTTGCGAAATAGAACGGTAAGACAGGGAGTGAAGCTCGACGGCCGGCAAATGCACCATCTTCGCTTCGCTGACGAAGTCGTGCTCGTAACACCGAGCATTAGCCAGGCGGAGCGAATGCTTGCCGACCTCGATCGTATATGTGGAGAAGTTGGACTGCACCTGAATCTTAGGAAGACGATGTTCATGGGGAACGGACAACTTTGATGCCTCATTCTCCCTCAACGGAACGAGCATCTCGGAATGCTCCACCTACGTCAATCTGGGTCGCGAAGTCAGCATGGCCAAAGAACTAGTGCCAGACCTGTGCGGAAGAGAACGAGCGGCTTGGAGAGCATTCAAGAGAGTCGAAGAAGTCGTTAATAAGAGGAGGAACCTTCGACTCCGTGCCCATCTATTCGACTCCATTGTTCTTTCTGCCCTGACATACTCCTCAAAGTCCTGGGCCATACGAAAGCAGGATGAACACGCGATCAGCGTCGCGCAGCGTGGAATCGAGAGGACAATGCTCGGAGTGACACAACTCACGCAAGTGAGAGGAGGCCTCCGGAGTTCCGAGCTTCGTCGACGTTTGAAGATCAGAGACGATGAATGGGCCAAGTCGTCGAAAATTATGTGGACCGGCCACGTAATGCGCTTCGCAGGCACCCGCTGGACGAGGGCCGTCACCGACTGGATTCCGTGGAATGTCAAGAAAACGTCAGAACGCCCACCAACGCGTTAGTAAGACTTCTTTGTGAAAGCTCTGAACGAACGATACGACTCTTCGTGTCCGCCGAGCGGTGGAAAATCCATTGGACAGGGATGTGCATAGAGTTCCCGTTTCCGTGTTCCAACTTCCGGTTTCCGGCTGTTTTTAGTCCTTCCGTTCCGTTCTGTGTTCCGCTCTCTTTTGGGCCGGAAGATGGAACGGTAATGATAATTCACCACTCACTTATTGTTTTGCACCGCTTCCTTTCACCTCTTGAACATAAGCGAAATGTTGAAGAAGGAAATTTTTTTGTGATTGTGTTGTTTTCAAACTGATGGTGAATCCTGATGTCGGAATCATACTCTATAATAATCCGCTAAGCGATGAGTCACACTATCGATCGCGATGAGTCATAAAATAGGGAAAATTGCGGGAGTTACGGGGCACAAATTAAGGGAAGAAAATAGCGGAAAATACCAAGACGCCTTCTACGTGCCTGGCGATGCAGTAGACGTGCTGAACACGTCGGCGACCGTGCATGGCGAGCCGTAGACGTGCCGAACACGTCGGCGACCGTGCATGGCGAGCCGTAGACGTGCCGAACACGTCGCCAACTTCAGCCCGGGGGTAATGGAGGTCGCTGAACATGAATATGAAGTTCGGTTTTGAAGTGTAGATCACCATCAATCGATATCGATCAAAGTATCGATTATTTATGGATGCCGTCCGAGCGGTCCGAAACTTCAGCCCTACGGGTAATCGAGGTCGCTGAACATGATTATGAAGTTCGTTTTTAAAGTGTAGATCACCGTCGATCGATATCGATCAAATTATCGATTTTTCATGGATGTCGTCCAAGCGGTCCGAAACTTCAGCCCTGGGGTAACCGAGGTCGCCGAACATGATTATGAAGTTCGCTTTTGCAGTGTAGATCGCCATCGATCGATATTGATCAAAGTATCGATTTTTTCCTTTACTACACAAAAAACGGTAATACCGATCGATATCGATCGATAGCGACCGATACTTCAAAAATGAACTTCAGATTCGAGTTCAGTGACGTCGATTAGCCCAGGGACGGGGAGATCGGACCGCAGGAAAGACATCCACAAAAAAATCGATAATACGGCTCAATCTGGATTGATGGCGCTCGACACTTCAATAACGGGATTCAGAGTCGTATTCACCAACCACGGTACCCCTAGGACTGAAATTTCCGATCGCCAGAACGACATCCACAAACAAATTGATAAAACGGCTCAAACTGAATTGATGGCGATCGATACTTCAAAAAGGGGCTTCGCCCTCGCGTGCAGCGACCTCGACTACCCCGGGAGGGAAGTTTCCGACCGAAAGAGAGATATCCACAAAAAATCGATAATACGGCCCAAATGGATTGATGGCGCTCGACATTTCAATAACAGGATTCAGAGTCGCGTTCACCAACAACGATACCCCTAGGACTGAAATTTCCGATCGCCAAAACTACATCCACAAAAAATCGATAATATCGATCGATATCGATTGGTCGACTTCAGATTCGTGCTCACCGACCTCGGTTACCTCCAGGGCTGATGTTTCAGGGCGCTTGCACGACATCCACAGAAAAATCCCGCCTCCCGTCGATCATCATCTGAATGTCCAGGCACGGTCGCCGACGTGTTCGGCATGTCCACGGCATCGCCAAGCACGGTTGCCGACGTGTTCGGCACGTCCACGGCATCGCCAGGCACGGTTGCCGACGTGTTCGGCACGTCTACGGCTCGCCATGCAGGGTTACCGACGTGTTCGGCACGTCTTCGGCATCGTCAGGCATGCTTGCCGACTGTTCGGTGCATCTACGACATCGCCAGGCACGTAGAAGGCGTCTGGGTATTTTCTCCTACTTTCGCGCCCCTGATGTTTCCGCCCCTATTTTTTGACGTGCTCCATGGCTAATCGCTTAGCCCGTTATTATAGAGTATGATACCGTGAACGCCGTCTGCTTGCATGTAGCAAGAACGAACTTTTCAGCTACATTAGAACAAAGATTAATGGTACGTGAAAAATTCCTGTCTTGAGCAACCAAGATGGGTGCTTTCTTCGTATAGACCAAGATAAGGCAAACGCTCTTGGAAAATATTTCGCTAGCGTTTTCGACGACGCGACATCTCATTTCGACGTACGCTATATGTCTGATTATCCGCTTGATTTGCGTTCATCAGATTCCTCCTCTGGGTTTCTAGTCATTCTTCCTTATGATGCCCTGTGTGTCCTTAAAGGACTGAAACCCTCACTGTCGGCTACGCATGACGGCATCCCTCAACTGATTTTTCGAAAATGTGCAGATGCATTACAATACCCACTAGCTATGATTTTTAATATCTCCCTAGCTCTAGATCAAGTTCCGACGATTTGGAAGGACTCCCTAGTGACACCAATTCCTAAGAACAATAATGCATCTTTACTGTCTGATTTCAGACCTATCAGCATATGTCCAACCGCTGGCAAGGTTTTGGAAAAAAATTGTGCAAGATAAACTGTACGAGTGGGTTTCAAAGCACCATGTAATCCCAATCGGTTTCACACCGGAAGCCTCTACAGAAACCATGGTTTGTGATTCCATATATGACTGGCACACATCGTTGAATCAAGCGAAGTCGGTGTCTTTTGTCAAAGATGTTATCTTTTTTGATCTTTTAAAAGCATTCGACAGAGTAAGCCACATTAAGCTTCTTCAAAAGCTTGTTAGCTTCGGTATTCGTGAGCCAATTTTAAAATGGCTATTATCCTAATTACGTGAGCGACACATGACAGTAAAAGTTGGAAACAGCTTCTCGAACAAACATCTTTGTCCAAGTGGTGTACCTCAAGGTGGAGTACCTTCTCTTCTGCTTTTCTCAGCGTGTACAGCTGAGTTGCAACAAATTTTGAAGGTGCATCCTAGTTTGGAGATAAAGATTTTCGCAGACGATATAAGAATTTACTGTGCCTACGATTTTTCAAATCAACGTTCTGCTCAAGAATATGTTCCAAATTCCATACGAAGTATGATGGGCTGTTTCAGTAAGCGGAAGATCCCAGTAAGTCTAGCAAAAACGGTACATTTGCATTTAGGATCCTATCTACCACCATCCTATAGGTTTAATGAAATTGCGATAAG
This sequence comes from Heligmosomoides polygyrus bakeri, assembly GCA_947359475.1. Classification (NCBI taxonomy): domain Eukaryota; kingdom Metazoa; phylum Nematoda; class Chromadorea; order Rhabditida; family Heligmosomidae; genus Heligmosomoides; species Heligmosomoides polygyrus. The sequence goes on from OX375868.1 coordinate 40,398,465, forward strand.
ACAAGAGGGTCATGTGAGGGATTTGGGAATTGTTGTGGACACTTCCTTGAAGTTCCAAAAGCACTTGGAAGCTGTTGCAAGAAAGGCACTAGCATCACTCTTTACCATACTCAGGAGCGTCCAATGTAATGATCCGAAGTTTTTGATTAGGTTGTACAACACATACGTCCTTCCTCAGTTGGAGTATTGTTCGACAGTATGGAGTCCCTGTATTATGAAACATGTACTGCTGCTAGAAAAAGTTCAAAAGACCTTCACAAAGGTTGTATTTTACAGGACTTTTCTTAACCCTAACTACCCACAGTGCCTTCCATCTTATAGAGACCGCCTATAAATACTTGGTATGGAGAGTCTCAAATATAGAAGAGTAGTCAATGATTTGACATTTTGTTTTCGCCTTTTACGCATGGAGGTTGAGCTTAGTGTCAGTAAATAGTGGGTTTTCAAGCCATGTCGTGGGAGAACAGCAGGGATTGCCATTCAGCATCGTAAACTGAACAGGCACTTAAACAAACCTGTATTTAACTCATTTTTCATACGAACGACAAGGTTTTTGGATCAACTTCCCTTGGACTTAGTATCGAGCAGAAGTTCTAGGGAATTTAGACGCAAGCTGAAAAAGCTTTATGTTTTGGAAATGCTTCAGATCGAGGACGTCGGCTCCTTTTTCTATTTTCTGAGCCTAGGGTCTGAGGGTAATAACCTAGTGAAACCTCTCTGGGTTGTCATTTGTCGGATCTCGTCAACCTTTCAAATGCTAGAAACCCTCACCTGGACTATTTTAGGTGTGTCAACTGCTTGTGCGCTTCGATTGAAGCATGGTTGAGAGTCGAGTGTTCCACTAGACCAAAAGAGACTAAATGTGTTTAAATTTACTTTCCATTGAGCATATTATAGCTCTATTTTTTCAGCTCCCAGTGAATAGGTCAACGACGTTTCGTAAATGCGCAGTGGGCTACACTCGGCGAGACACCTCAAAAGTTCTAACTTTGAACTTGCATCTTCATGTGTATTAAGCTGCGGCAGCTGAGTATAAGAATCACATTTCTCCGGGTGGCCGCTCATCTTCAGAACTGTTTCTTTAACCATTTGACCAGTGTTTTTGTTATATAGTGCCTGCAAGTTGTTCTTGTTTTCAGAGGTTTTGAAGCTCTTTACTGTTTTGGCCTTTTGCTTTCATTTTACTCCCTGTCGGCTTTCTCTTAGAAGAAGCTCTAAGTTTGCTTTGCATAAGCGTAGTCCCCGTTGTTAATCTGTTTTTAAATACTTTTGGTTTTTGAAATCATCTTATTTTTTATCTTCAAGACTTCTTGGCCCGTATCGACATATCAAATCAAGATGCGTGCTCCCTTCTCTGTCTCGCCCGGGGTACGTACTCGTTTAAAAAAATCTTTGAGATACAGGACCCGCCCCGGAATCGTGCGTATAGAAGGTCTTAGGCTAAGCGCATTCTATAGTTTCAAGGGCAAGATGTCTTTACTGCAAAATATTCTTTCTATGCTGATATTCTTTTTTAAAGGCTTTATAATTACCAAATGCTGGACTACTCTTCGGCAGGGTGAACACTAGTCCTCATTAAATGTTGAAAAGCCTTTTGCGGATCACTTCTTGCTCGTTAAAAAAAACCATGTCGTAATCCTTGCTCGTTTCTTTTCTTTTTTCTTTCTCTTTGCTGTCTTTGGAGTTTGCTCATGAGTTTTCAGTTCATTAGTGTTTTGCCTTTGGTTGTCACACTTTCTTACGATTGCTTTTTTAATGATTGGAACTGGCGCACTTTTAAGTGCTTTGAATAAATAATAAATAAATATTATTATTGTGCCAAAACGAGGTTATTATGGTGAATCTTCTTTATTTATGCGTGGCCCAACGTTTCGACGAGATCGTCGTCTTCAGAGGCCTGAACGTAGTGCAAGATTGAAGCTGCACTCTACCCCGTAGCCCTCCAGCATTTCCGAAAGCAAAGAGGGCCCCACCAAAGTACTTCGAAGAGAAGGATGCACTCACGATTCGATCCACCAAGAATGCCGATGCCACTCTGTGTTAGTAAGGTTAGCGAGGACGAATGAGACTTACTGCAGCGGTCGTATACCACTATGAGATAATAACGACCCTGCACGTCGTCCTCTATTCTACAGCTCACATCTATGCACAAACGGCAGAAAGTCATGTGTGATTGACGGACGTTCATGGCGGTCGTTTATACTAGGATTCCTTGCGAAGATCCAGAACGCCTCCAACGCTTTGCGTGCCGAAATTTCTGTCTCTACGGCAAGAATCATGCATCTAATGCCAAAATCGTTACCGTCGTGGTCAACCGCCCTATGCCTTCCTAGGGGTGTTCTTAATGGATGAGTGTTTCCGACTACTCAATGAAAAGTCTAGACTAGACTTTTCATTGAGTAGTCGGAAACACTCATCCATTTCGGATTGTGTTGACGTAACAATACAACAGTCATCTATTTACTTTCGGAAATGCTGGAGGGCTACGAGGTAGAGTGCAACTTCAATCTTGCACTACGTTCAGGCCTCTGAAGACGACGATGTCGTCGAAACGTTGGGCCACGCATAAATAAAGAAGATTCACCATAATAACCTCGTTTTGGCACAATACTAATATTTATTTATTATTTATTCAAAGCACTTAAAAGTGCGCCAGTGCCAATCATTAAAAAAGCAATCGTAAGAAAGTGTGACAAAGACAAAACTCTAATGAACTGAAAACTCATGAGCAAACTCCAAAGACAGCAAAGAGAAAGAAAAAAGAAAAGAAACGAGCAAGGATTACGGTATGGTTTTTTTTAACGAGCAAGAAGTGATCCGCAAAAGGCTCTT
>OX375868.1:40401496-40463815 GCA_947359475.1 Heligmosomoides polygyrus bakeri
AGTACCCGTCCACTGGCGTCCGTCCGCGTTTCGCAAAACATTGCCTCGAACCAGGATCGAACTGGTGACCTTTAGATCTTCAGTCTAACGCTCTCCCAACTGAGCTATCGAGGCTGACGAGCACACCCGCACGCGTCCGTCTGGCGTAGTGCTCCGATCGGACGTGTGTGGATGGAATCCGTGCTGCGACGTGTAGTACCCGTCCACTGGCGTCCGTCCGCGTTTCGCAAAACATTGTCCCGAACCAGGATCGAACTGGTGACCTTTAGATCTTCAGCCTAACGCTCTCCCAACTGAGCTATCTAGGCTGACGAGCACACCCGCACGCGTCCGTCTGGCGTAGTGCTCCGATCGGACGTGTGTGGATGGAATCCGTGCTGCGACGTGTGGTACCCGTCCACTGGCGTCCGTCCGCGTTTCGCAAAACATTGCCCCGAACCAGGATCGAACTGGTGACCTTTAGATCTTCAGTCTAACGCTCTCCCAACTGAGCTATCTAGGCTGACGAGCACACCCGCACGCGTCCGTCTGGCGTAGTGCTCCGATCGGACGTGTGTGGATGGAATCCGTGCTGCGACGTGTAGTACCCGTCCACTGGCGTCCGTCCGCGTTTCGCAAAACATTGCCCCGAACCAGGATTGAACTGGTGACCTTTAGATCTTCAGTCTAACGCTCTCCCAACTGAGCTATCGAGGCTGACGAGCACACCCGCACGCGTCCGTCTGGCGTAGTGCTCCGATCGGACGTGTGTGGATGGGATCCGTGCTGCGACGTGTAGTACCCGTCCACTGGCGTCCGTCCGCGTTTCGCAAAACATTGCCCCGAACCAGGATCGAACTGGTGACCTTTAGATCTTCAGTCTAACGCTCTCCCAACTGAGCTATCGAGGCTGACGAGCACACCCGCACGCGTCCGTCTGGCGTAGTGCTCCGATCGGACGTGTGTGGATGGAATCCGTGCTGCGACGTGTAGTACCCGTCCACTGGCGTCCGTCCGCGTTTCGCAAAACATTGCCCCGAACCAGGATTGAACTGGTGACCTTTAGATCTTCAGTCTAACGCTCTCCCAACTGAGCTATCGAGGCTGACGAGCACACCCGCACGCGTCCGTCTGGCGTAGTGCTCCGATCGGACGTGTGTGGATGGGATCCGTGCTGCGACGTGTAGTACCCGTCCACTGGCGTCCGTCCGCGTTTCGCAAAACATTGCCCCGAACCAGGATCGAACTGGTGACCTTTAGATCTTCAGTCTAACGCTCTCCCAACTGAGCTATCGAGGCTGACGAGCACACCCGCACGCGTCCGTCTGGCGTAGTGCTCCGATCGGACGTGTGTGGATGGAATCCGTGCTGCGACGTGTAGTACCCGTCCACTGGCGTCCGTCCGCGTTTCGCAAAACATTGTCCCGAACCAGGATCGAACTGGTGACCTTTAGATCTTCAGTCTAACGCTCTCCCAACTGAGCTATCGAGGCTGACGAGCACACCCGCACGCGTCCGTCTGGCGTAGTGCTCCGATCGGACGTGTGTGGATGGAATCCGTGCTGCGACGTGTAGTACCCGTCCACTGGCGTCCGTCCGCGTTTCGCAAAACATTGTCCCGAACCAGGATCGAACTGGTGACCTTTAGATCTTCAGCCTAACGCTCTCCCAACTGAGCTATCTAGGCTGACGAGCACACCCGCACGCGTCCGTCTGGCGTAGTGCTCCGATCGGACGTGTGTGGATGGAATCCGTGCTGCGACGTGTGGTACCCGTCCACTGGCGTCCGTCCGCGTTTCGCAAAACATTGCCCCGAACCAGGATCGAACTGGTGACCTTTAGATCTTCAGTCTAACGCTCTCCCAACTGAGCTATCTAGGCTGACGAGCACACCCGCACGCGTCCGTCTGGCGTAGTGCTCCGATCGGACGTGTGTGGATGGAATCCGTGCTGCGACGTGTAGTACCCGTCCACTGGCGTCCGTCCGCGTTTCGCAAAACATTGTCCCGAACCAGGATCGAACTGGTGACCTTTAGATCTTCAGCCTAACGCTCTCCCAACTGAGCTATCTAGGCTGACGAGCACACCCGCACGCGTCCGTCTGGCGTAGTGCTCCGATCGGACGTGTGTGGATGGAATCCGTGCTGCGACGTGTGGTACCCGTCCACTGGCGTCCGTCCGCGTTTCGCAAAACATTGCCCCGAACCAGGATCGTACTGGTGACCTTTAGATCTTCAGTCTAACGCTCTCCCAACTGAGCTATCTAGGCTGACGAGCACACCCGCACGCGTCCGTCTGGCGTAGTGCTCCGATCGGACGTGTGTGGATGGAATCCGTGCTGCGACGTGTAGTACCCGTCCACTGGCGTCCGTCCGCGTTTCGCAAAACATTGTCCCGAACCAGGATCGAACTGGTGACCTTTAGATCTTCAGTCTAACGCTCTCCCAACTGAGCTATCTAGGCTGACGAGCACACCCGCACGCGTCCGTCTGGCGTAGTGCTCCGATCGGACGTGTGTGGATGGAATCCGTGCTTCGACGTGTGGTACCCGTCCACTGGCGTCCGTCCGCGTTTCGCAAAACATTGCCCCGAACCAGGATCGAACTGGTGACCTTTAGATCTTCAGTCTAACGCTCTCCCAACTGAGCTATCTAGGCTGACGAGCACACCCGCACGCGTCCGTCTGGCGTAGTGCTCCGATCGGACGTGTGTGGATGGAATCCGTGCTGCGACGTGTAGTACCCGTCCACTGGCGTCCGTCCGCGTTTCGCAAAACATTGTCCCGAACCAGGATCGAACTGGTGACCTTTAGATCTTCAGTCTAACGCTCTCCCAACTGAGCTATCTAGGCTGACGAGCACACCCGCACGCGTCCGTCTGGCGTAGTGCTCCGATCGGACGTGTGTGGATGGAATCCGTGCTGCGACGTGTAGTACCCGTCCACTGGCGTCCGTCCGCGTTTATTTATTTATTTATTTATTCGGACATGTGGGCAAGCACATGTAAAGTAAACGATGTGAGCAAGCTCATTATCGCAACCAATAACAAAGTGACTTGACAAAGGGAACTGCGGAATGAATACGGAGGATAAAACAACGTTATAAGATAGAAAGAAAATAAAAGATGCCAGCGGGAGCAAAGAAGAAAGTAATTATGAAGGCATACGAAGAATCAGGCCATCGACTTGCCTGAGACCGGAAATTTTTTTTTTGCTTGATCAACTGTAACATTCGAAAGATTTAGCCACCATTTTTTTGAAACCCGCAAGGTTAGCGGGAATTCGGAACCGTTTGCTTAACTTGGCGTACTCGGCGCCCGCTCTACAAACGAAGAAGTTGGCCCTCACTGAGGCTCTAGCCCTGGGGTAATGTAGCTTGACAGCAGCGCCCCTTGTAATTGAGCTCCTGACTGTGAAGAAACTGCCTCCGCCAAGGTGCACCAGACCGTGCAAGATCTTAAATACCATAAGAAGATCAAATTTTTTCCTACGTGAAAAAAGCGACTCCAAACCGAGCGCCTTGCGCCGCTCACTGCTATCCGGGATTGACCGGTAGCTACATTTTCTAGACCTAAGAAAAAGTTTCCTCGTGAAGCTGTTCTGAACTCTCTCTAGGGCATCGATGTCTTTCATTTTCAGGGGACTGAATACCGGCGTCCCATACTCGAGGACGGGGCGCACATAGATTTTGTAAGCTTTGAGGAAAGTATGCTCATCACTTGTACTGAGGCACCTGAAGAGATTGCATACTTTACGCAAGGCTGTTGTTGCTATTTCATTACAATGCTTGCCAAAATCTAAATTATCTGTAATAATAAATCCAAGGTCTTTCACTTCCGATACCTGCTCGAGTTGATTACCTTCGATAAAGTAAGGGGTTCGCACGTTATACGTTTCGCAAAACATTGTCCCGAACCAGGATCGAACTGGTGACCTTTAGATCTTCAGTCTAACGCTCTCCCAACTGAGCTATCGAGGCTGACGAGCACACCCGCACGCGTCCGTCTGGCGTAGTGTTCCGATCGGACGTGTGTGGATGGAATCCGTGCTGCGACGTGTACTACCCGTCCACTGGCGTCCGTCCGCGTTTCGCAAAACATTGCCCCGAACCAGGATTGAACTGGTGACCTTTAGATCTTCAGTCTAACGCTCTCCCAACTGAGCTATCTAGGCTGACGAGCACACCCGCACGCGTCCGTCTGGCGTAGTGCTCCGATCGGACGTGTGTGGATGGAATCCGTGCTGCGACGTGTAGTACCCGTCCACTGGCGTCCGTCCGCGTTTCGCAAAACATTGTCCCGAACCAGGATCGAACTGGTGACCTTTAGATCTTCAGTCTAACGCTCTCCCAACTGAGCTATCGAGGCTGACGAGCACACCCGCACGCGTCCGTCTGGCGTAGTGTTCCGATCGGACGTGTGTGGATGGAATCCGTGCTGCGACGTGTAGTACCCGTCCACTGGCGTCCGTCCGCGTTTCGCAAAACATTGTCCCGAACCAGGATCGAACTGGTGACCTTTAGATCTTCAGTCTAACGCTCTCCCAACTGAGCTATCGAGGCTGACGAGCACACCCGCACGCGTCCGTCTGGCGTAGTGCTCCGATCGGACGTGTGTGGATGGGATCCGTGCTGCGACGTGTAGTACCCGTCCACTGGCGTCCGTCCGCGTTTCGCAAAACATTGCCCCGAACCAGGATAGAACTGGTGACCTTTAGATCTTCAGTCTAACGCTCTCCCAACTGAGCTATCGAGGCTGACGAGCACACCCGCACGCGTCCGTCTGGCGTAGTGCTCCGATCGGACGTGTGTGGATGGAATCCGTGCTTCGACGTGTGGTACCCGTCCACTGGCGTCCGTCCGCGTTTCGCAAAACATTGCCCCGAACCAGGATCGAACTGGTGACCTTTAGATCTTCAGTCTAACGCTCTCCCAACTGAGCTATCTAGGCTGACGAGCACACCCGCACGCGTCCGTCTGGCGTAGTGCTCCGATCGGACGTGTGTGGATGGAATCCGTGCTTCGACGTGTGGTACCCGTCCACTGGCGTCCGTCCGCGTTTCGCAAAACATTGCCCCGAACCAGGATCGAACTGGTGACCTTTAGATCTTCAGTCTAACGCTCTCCCAACTGAGCTATCTAGGCTGACGAGCACACCCGCACGCGTCCGTCTGGCGTAGTGCTCCGATCGGACGTGTGTGGATGGAATCCGTGCTGCGACGTGTAGTACCCGTCCACTGGCGTCCGTCCGCGTTTCGCAAAACATTGTCCCGAACCAGGATCGAACTGGTGACCTTTAGATCTTCAGTCTAACGCTCTCCCAACTGAGCTATCTAGGCTGACGAGCACACCCGCACGCGTCCGTCTGGCGTAGTGCTCCGATCGGACGTGTGTGGATGGAATCCGTGCTGCGACGTGTAGTACCCGTCCACTGGCGTCCGTCCGCGTTTATTTATTTATTTATTTATTCGGACATGTGGGCAAGCACATGTAAAGTAAACGATGTGAGCAAGCTCATTATCGCAACCAATAACAAAGTGACTTGACAAAGGGAACTGCGGAATGAATACGGAGGATAAAACAACGTTATAAGATAGAAAGAAAATAAAAGATGCCAGCGGGAGCAAAGAAGAAAGTAATTATGAAGGCATACGAAGAATCAGGCCATCGACTTGCCTGAGACCGGAAATTTTTTTTTTGCTTGATCAACTGTAACATTCGAAAGATTTAGCCACCATTTTTTTGAAACCCGCAAGGTTAGCGGGAATTCGGAACCGTTTGCTTAACTTGGCGTACTCGGCGCCCGCTCTACAAACGAAGAAGTTGGCCCTCACTGAGGCTCTAGCCCTGGGGTAATGTAGCTTGACAGCAGCGCCCCTTGTAATTGAGCTCCTGACTGTGAAGAAACTGCCTCCGCCAAGGTGCACCAGACCGTGCAAGATCTTAAATACCATAAGAAGATCAAATTTTTTCCTACGTGAAAAAAGCGACTCCAAACCGAGCGCCTTGCGCCGCTCACTGCTATCCGGGATTGACCGGTAGCTACATTTTCTAGACCTAAGAAAAAGTTTCCTCGTGAAGCTGTTCTGAACTCTCTCTAGGGCATCGATGTCTTTCATTTTCAGGGGACTGAATACCGGCGTCCCATACTCGAGGACGGGGCGCACATAGATTTTGTAAGCTTTGAGGAAAGTATGCTCATCACTTGTACTGAGGCACTGAAGAGATTGCATACTTTACGCAAGGCTGTTGTTGCTATTTCATTACAATGCTTGCCAAAATCTAAATTATCTGTAATAATAAATCCAAGGTCTTTCACTTCCGATACCTGCTCGAGTTGATTACCTTCGATAAAGTAAGGGGTTCGCACGTTATACGTTTCGCAAAACATTGTCCCGAACCAGGATCGAACTGGTGACCTTTAGATCTTCAGTCTAACGCTCTCCCAACTGAGCTATCGAGGCTGACGAGCACACCCGCACGCGTCCGTCTGGCGTAGTGTTCCGATCGGACGTGTGTGGATGGAATCCGTGCTGCGACGTGTACTACCCGTCCACTGGCGTCCGTCCGCGTTTCGCAAAACATTGCCCCGAACCAGGATTGAACTGGTGACCTTTAGATCTTCAGTCTAACGCTCTCCCAACTGAGCTATCTAGGCTGACGAGCACACCCGCACGCGTCCGTCTGGCGTAGTGCTCCGATCGGACGTGTGTGGATGGAATCCGTGCTGCGACGTGTAGTACCCGTCCACTGGCGTCCGTCCGCGTTTCGCAAAACATTGTCCCGAACCAGGATCGAACTGGTGACCTTTAGATCTTCAGTCTAACGCTCTCCCAACTGAGCTATCGAGGCTGACGAGCACACCCGCACGCGTCCGTCTGGCGTAGTGTTCCGATCGGACGTGTGTGGATGGAATCCGTGCTGCGACGTGTAGTACCCGTCCACTGGCGTCCGTCCGCGTTTCGCAAAACATTGTCCCGAAACAGGATCGAACTGGTGACCTTTAGATCTTCAGTCTAACGCTCTCCCAACTGAGCTATCGAGGCTGACGAGCACACCCGCACGCGTCCGTCTGGCGTAGTGTTCCGATCGGACGTGTGTGGATGGAATCCGTGCTGCGACGTGTACTACCCGTCCACTGGCGTCCGTCCGCGTTTCGCAAAACATTGCCCCGAACCAGGATTGAACTGGTGACCTTTAGATCTTCAGTCTAACGCTCTCCCAACTGAGCTATCGAGGCTGACGAGCACACCCGCACGCGTCCGTCTGGCGTAGTGCTCCGATCGGACGTGTGTGGATGGGATCCGTGCTGCGACGTGTAGTACCCGTCCACTGGCGTCCGTCCGCGTTTCGCAAAACATTGCCCCGAACCAGGATCGAACTGGTGACCTTTAGATCTTCAGTCTAACGCTCTCCCAACTGAGCTATCGAGGCTGACGAGCACACCCGCACGCGTCCGTCTGGCGTAGTGCTCCGATCGGACGTGTGTGGATGGAATCCGTGCTGCGACGTGTAGTACCCGTCCACTGGCGTCCGTCCGCGTTTCGCAAAACATTGTCCCGAACCAGGATCGAACTGGTGACCTTTAGATCTTCAGTCTAACGCTCTCCCAACTGAGCTATCGAGGCTGACGAGCACACCCGCACGCGTCCGTCTGGCGTAGTGTTCCGATCGGACGTGTGTGGATGGAATCCGTGCTGCGACGTGTAGTACCCGTCCACTGGCGTCCGTCCGCGTTTCGCAAAACATTGCCCCGAACCAGGATTGAACTGGTGACCTTTAGATCTTCAGTCTAACGCTCTCCCAACTGAGCTATCGAGGCTGACGAGCACACCCGCACGCGTCCGTCTGGCGTAGTGCTCCGATCGGACGTGTGTGGATGGAATCCGTGCTTCGACGTGTGGTACCCGTCCACTGGCGTCCGTCCGCGTTTCGCAAAACATTGCCCCGAACCAGGATCGAACTGGTGACCTTTAGATCTTCAGTCTAACGCTCTCCCAACTGAGCTATCTAGGCTGACGAGCACACCCGCACGCGTCCGTCTGGCGTAGTGCTCCGATCGGACGTGTGTGGATGGGATCCGTGCTGCGACGTGTAGTACCCGTCCACTGGCGTCCGTCCGCGTTTCGCAAAACATTGCCCCGAACCAGGATCGAACTGGTGACCTTTAGATCTTCAGTCTAGCGCTCTCCCAACTGAGCTATCGAGGCTGACGAGCACACCCGCACGCGTCCGTCTGGCGTAGTGCTCCGATCGGACGTGTGTGGATGGGATCCGTGCTGCGACGTGTAGTACCCGTCCACTGGCGTCCGTCCGCGTTTCGCAAAACATTGCCCCGAACCAGGATCGAACTGGTGACCTTTAGATCTTCAGTCTAACGCTCTCCCAACTGAGCTATCGAGGCTGACGAGCACACCCGCACGCGTCCGTCTGGCGTAGTGCTCCGATCGGACGTGTGTGGATGGAATCCGTGCTGCGACGTGTAGTACCCGTCCACTGGCGTCCGTCCGCGTTTCGCAAAACATTGCCCCGAACCAGGATTGAACTGGTGACCTTTAGATCTTCAGTCTAACGCTCTCCCAACTGAGCTATCGAGGCTGACGAGCACACCCGCACGCGTCCGTCTGGCGTAGTGCTCCGATCGGACGTGTGTGGAAGGGATCCGTGCTGCGACGTGTAGTACCCGTCCACTGGCGTCCGTCCGCGTTTCGCAAAACATTGCCCCGAACCAGGATCGAACTGGTGACCTTTAGATCTTCAGTCTAACGCTCTCCCAACTGAGCTATCGAGGCTGACGAGCACACCCGCACGCGTCCGTCTGGCGTAGTGCTCCGATCGGACGTGTGTGGATGGAATCCGTGCTGCGACGTGTAGTACCCGTCCACTGGCGTCCGTCCGCGTTTCGCAAAACATTGTCCCGAACCAGGATCGAACTGGTGACCTTTAGATCTTCAGTCTAACGCTCTCCCAACTGAGCTATCGAGGCTGACGAGCACACCCGCACGCGTCCGTCTGGCGTAGTGTTCCGATCGGACGTGTGTGGATGGAATCCGTGCTGCGACGTGTAGTACCCGTCCACTGGCGTCCGTCCGCGTTTCGCAAAACATTGCCCCGAACCAGGATTGAACTGGTGACCTTTAGATCTTCAGTCTAACGCTCTCCCAACTGAGCTATCGAGGCTGACGAGCACACCCGCACGCGTCCGTCTGGCGTAGTGCTCCGATCGGACGTGTGTGGATGGAATCCGTGCTGCGACGTGTAGTACCCGTCCACTGGCGTCCGTCCGCGTTTCGCAAAACATTGTCCCGAACCAGGATCGAACTGGTGACCTTTAGATCTTCAGCCTAACGCTCTCCCAACTGAGCTATCTAGGCTGACGAGCACACCCGCACGCGTCCGTCTGGCGTAGTGCTCCGATCGGACGTGTGTGGATGGAATCCGTGCTGCGACGTGTGGTACCCGTCCACTGGCGTCCGTCCGCGTTTCGCAAAACATTGCCCCGAACCAGGATCGAACTGGTGACCTTTAGATCTTCAGTCTAACGCTCTCCCAACTGAGCTATCTAGGCTGACGAGCACACCCGCACGCGTCCGTCTGGCGTAGTGCTCCGATCGGACGTGTGTGGATGGAATCCGTGCTGCGACGTGTAGTACCCGTCCACTGGCGTCCGTCCGCGTTTCGCAAAACATTGCCCCGAACCAGGATTGAACTGGTGACCTTTAGATCTTCAGTCTAACGCTCTCCCAACTGAGCTATCGAGGCTGACGAGCACACCCGCACGCGTCCGTCTGGCGTAGTGCTCCGATCGGACGTGTGTGGAAGGGATCCGTGCTGCGACGTGTAGTACCCGTCCACTGGCGTCCGTCCGCGTTTCGCAAAACATTGCCCCGAACCAGGATCGAACTGGTGACCTTTAGATCTTCAGTCTAACGCTCTCCCAACTGAGCTATCGAGGCTGACGAGCACACCCGCACGCGTCCGTCTGGCGTAGTGCTCCGATCGGACGTGTGTGGATGGAATCCGTGCTGCGACGTGTAGTACCCGTCCACTGGCGTCCGTCCGCGTTTCGCAAAACATTGTCCCGAACCAGGATCGAACTGGTGACCTTTAGATCTTCAGTCTAACGCTCTCCCAACTGAGCTATCGAGGCTGACGAGCACACCCGCACGCGTCCGTCTGGCGTAGTGTTCCGATCGGACGTGTGTGGATGGAATCCGTGCTGCGACGTGTAGTACCCGTCCACTGGCGTCCGTCCGCGTTTCGCAAAACATTGCCCCGAACCAGGATTGAACTGGTGACCTTTAGATCTTCAGTCTAACGCTCTCCCAACTGAGCTATCGAGGCTGACGAGCACACCCGCACGCGTCCGTCTGGCGTAGTGCTCCGATCGGACGTGTGTGGATGGAATCCGTGCTGCGACGTGTAGTACCCGTCCACTGGCGTCCGTCCGCGTTTCGCAAAACATTGTCCCGAACCAGGATCGAACTGGTGACCTTTAGATCTTCAGCCTAACGCTCTCCCAACTGAGCTATCTAGGCTGACGAGCACACCCGCACGCGTCCGTCTGGCGTAGTGCTCCGATCGGACGTGTGTGGATGGAATCCGTGCTGCGACGTGTGGTACCCGTCCACTGGCGTCCGTCCGCGTTTCGCAAAACATTGCCCCGAACCAGGATCGAACTGGTGACCTTTAGATCTTCAGTCTAACGCTCTCCCAACTGAGCTATCTAGGCTGACGAGCACACCCGCACGCGTCCGTCTGGCGTAGTGCTCCGATCGGACGTGTGTGGATGGAATCCGTGCTGCGACGTGTAGTACCCGTCCACTGGCGTCCGTCCGCGTTTCGCAAAACATTGTCCCGAACCAGGATCGAACTGGTGACCTTTAGATCTTCAGCCTAACGCTCTCCCAACTGAGCTATCTAGGCTGACGAGCACACCCGCACGCGTCCGTCTGGCGTAGTGCTCCGATCGGACGTGTGTGGATGGAATCCGTGCTGCGACGTGTGGTACCCGTCCACTGGCGTCCGTCCGCGTTTCGCAAAACATTGCCCCGAACCAGGATCGTACTGGTGATCTTTAGATCTTCAGTCTAACGCTCTCCCAACTGAGCTATCTAGGCTGACGAGCACACCCGCACGCGTCCGTCTGGCGTAGTGCTCCGATCGGACGTGTGTGGATGGAATCCGTGCTGCGACGTGTAGTACCCGTCCACTGGCGTCCGTCCGCGTTTCGCAAAACATTGTCCCGAACCAGGATCGAACTGGTGACCTTTAGATCTTCAGTCTAACGCTCTCCCAACTGAGCTATCGAGGCTGACGAGCACACCCGCACGCGTCCGTCTGGCGTAGTGTTCCGATCGGACGTGTGTGGATGGAATCCGTGCTGCGACGTGTAGTACCCGTCCACTGGCGTCCGTCCGCGTTTCGCAAAACATTGCCCCGAACCAGGATTGAACTGGTGACCTTTAGATCTTCAGTCTAACGCTCTCCCAACTGAGCTATCGAGGCTGACGAGCACACCCGCACGCGTCCGTCTGGCGTAGTGCTCCGATCGGACGTGTGTGGATGGGATCCGTGCTGCGACGTGTAGTACCCGTCCACTGGCGTCCGTCCGCGTTTCGCAAAACATTGCCCCGAACCAGGATCGAACTGGTGACCTTTAGATCTTCAGTCTAACGCTCTCCCAACTGAGCTATCGAGGCTGACGAGCACACCCGCACGCGTCCGTCTGGCGTAGTGCTCCGATCGGACGTGTGTGGATGGAATCCGTGCTTCGACGTGTGGTACCCGTCCACTGGCGTCCGTCCGCGTTTCGCAAAACATTGCCCCGAACCAGGATCGTACTGGTGATCTTTAGATCTTCAGTCTAACGCTCTCCCAACTGAGCTATCTAGGCTGACGAGCACACCCGCACGCGTCCGTCTGGCGTAGTGCTCCGATCGGACGTGTGTGGATGGAATCCGTGCTTCGACGTGTGGTACCCGTCCACTGGCGTCCGTCCGCGTTTCGCAAAACATTGCCCCGAACCAGGATCGAACTGGTGACCTTTAGATCTTCAGTCTAACGCTCTCCCAACTGAGCTATCTAGGCTGACGAGCACACCCGCACGCGTCCGTCTGGCGTAGTGCTCCGATCGGACGTGTGTGGATGGAATCCGTGCTGCGACGTGTAGTACCCGTCCACTGGCGTCCGTCCGCGTTTCGCAAAACATTGTCCCGAACCAGGATCGAACTGGTGACCTTTAGATCTTCAGTCTAACGCTCTCCCAACTGAGCTATCGAGGCTGACGAGCACACCCGCACGCGTCCGTCTGGCGTAGTGTTCCGATCGGACGTGTGTGGATGGAATCCGTGCTGCTACGTGTAGTACCCGTCCACTGGCGTCCGTCCGCGTTTCGCAAAACATTGCCCCGAACCAGGATTGAACTGGTGACCTTTAGATCTTCAGTCTAACGCTCTCCCAACTGAGCTATCGAGGCTGACGAGCACACCCGCACGCGTCCGTCTGGCGTAGTGCTCCGATCGGACGTGTGTGGATGGGATCCGTGCTGCGACGTGTAGTACCCGTCCACTGGCGTCCGTCCGCGTTTCGCAAAACATTGCCCCGAACCAGGATCGAACTGGTGACCTTTAGATCTTCAGTCTAACGCTCTCCCAACTGAGCTATCGAGGCTGACGAGCACACCCGCACGCGTCCGTCTGGCGTAGTGCTCCGATCGGACGTGTGTGGATGGAATCCGTGCTTCGACGTGTGGTACCCGTCCACTGGCGTCCGTCCGCGTTTCGCAAAACATTGCCCCGAACCAGGATCGAACTGGTGACCTTTAGATCTTCAGTCTAACGCTCTCCCAACTGAGCTATCTAGGCTGACGAGCACACCCGCACGCGTCCGTCTGGCGTAGTGCTCCGATCGGACGTGTGTGGATGGAATCCGTGCTGCGACGTGTAGTACCCGTCCACTGGCGTCCGTCCGCGTTTCGCAAAACATTGTCCCGAACCAGGATCGAACTGGTGACCTTTAGATCTTCAGTCTAACGCTCTCCCAACTGAGCTATCGAGGCTGACGAGCACACCCGCACGCGTCCGTCTGGCGTAGTGTTCCGATCGGACGTGTGTGGATGGAATCCGTGCTGCGACGTGTACTACCCGTCCACTGGCGTCCGTCCGCGTTTCGCAAAACATTGTCCCGAACCAGGATCGAACTGGTGACCTTTAGATCTTCAGTCTAACGCTCTCCCAACTGAGCTATCGAGGCTGACGAGCACACCCGCACGCGTCCGTCTGGCGTAGTGTTCCGATCGGACGTGTGTGGATGGAATCCGTGCTGCTACGTGTAGTACCCGTCCACTGGCGTCCGTCCGCGTTTCGCAAAACATTGCCCCGAACCAGGATTGAACTGGTGACCTTTAGATCTTCAGTCTAACGCTCTCCCAACTGAGCTATCGAGGCTGACGAGCACACCCGCACGCGTCCGTCTGGCGTAGTGCTCCGATCGGACGTGTGTGGATGGGATCCGTGCTGCGACGTGTAGTACCCGTCCACTGGCGTCCGTCCGCGTTTCGCAAAACATTGCCCCGAACCAGGATCGAACTGGTGACCTTTAGATCTTCAGTCTAACGCTCTCCCAACTGAGCTATCGAGGCTGACGAGCACACCCGCACGCGTCCGTCTGGCGTAGTGCTCCGATCGGACGTGTGTGGATGGAATCCGTGCTTCGACGTGTGGTACCCGTCCACTGGCGTCCGTCCGCGTTTCGCAAAACATTGCCCCGAACCAGGATCGAACTGGTGACCTTTAGATCTTCAGTCTAACGCTCTCCCAACTGAGCTATCTAGGCTGACGAGCACACCCGCACGCGTCCGTCTGGCGTAGTGCTCCGATCGGACGTGTGTGGATGGAATCCGTGCTGCGACGTGTAGTACCCGTCCACTGGCGTCCGTCCGCGTTTCGCAAAACATTGTCCCGAACCAGGATCGAACTGGTGACCTTTAGATCTTCAGTCTAACGCTCTCCCAACTGAGCTATCGAGGCTGACGAGCACACCCGCACGCGTCCGTCTGGCGTAGTGTTCCGATCGGACGTGTGTGGATGGAATCCGTGCTGCGACGTGTACTACCCGTCCACTGGCGTCCGTCCGCGTTTCGCAAAACATTGCCCCGAACCAGGATTGAACTGGTGACCTTTAGATCTTCAGTCTAACGCTCTCCCAACTGAGCTATCTAGGCTGACGAGCACACCCGCACGCGTCCGTCTGGCGTAGTGCTCCGATCGGACGTGTGTGGATGGAATCCGTGCTGCGACGTGTAGTACCCGTCCACTGGCGTCCGTCCGCGTTTCGCAAAACATTGTCCCGAACCAGGATCGAACTGGTGACCTTTAGATCTTCAGTCTAACGCTCTCCCAACTGAGCTATCGAGGCTGACGAGCACACCCGCACGCGTCCGTCTGGCGTAGTGTTCCGATCGGACGTGTGTGGATGGAATCCGTGCTGCGACGTGTAGTACCCGTCCACTGGCGTCCGTCCGCGTTTCGCAAAACATTGTCCCGAACCAGGATCGAACTGGTGACCTTTAGATCTTCAGTCTAACGCTCTCCCAACTGAGCTATCGAGGCTGACGAGCACACCCGCACGCGTCCGTCTGGCGTAGTGTTCCGATCGGACGTGTGTGGATGGAATCCGTGCTGCGACGTGTACTACCCGTCCACTGGCGTCCGTCCGCGTTTCGCAAAACATTGCCCCGAACCAGGATTGAACTGGTGACCTTTAGATCTTCAGTCTAACGCTCTCCCAACTGAGCTATCGAGGCTGACGAGCACACCCGCACGCGTCCGTCTGGCGTAGTGCTCCGATCGGACGTGTGTGGATGGGATCCGTGCTGCGACGTGTAGTACCCGTCCACTGGCGTCCGTCCGCGTTTCGCAAAACATTGCCCCGAACCAGGATCGAACTGGTGACCTTTAGATCTTCAGTCTAACGCTCTCCCAACTGAGCTATCGAGGCTGACGAGCACACCCGCACGCGTCCGTCTGGCGTAGTGCTCCGATCGGACGTGTGTGGATGGAATCCGTGCTGCGACGTGTAGTACCCGTCCACTGGCGTCCGTCCGCGTTTCGCAAAACATTGCCCCGAACCAGGATCGAACTGGTGACCTTTAGATCTTCAGTCTAACGCTCTCCCAACTGAGCTATCGAGGCTGACGAGCACACCCGCACGCGTCCGTCTGGCGTAGTGCTCCGATCGGACGTGTGTGGATGGAATCCGTGCTGCGACGTGTAGTACCCGTCCACTGGCGTCCGTCCGCGTTTCGCAAAACATTGTCCCGAACCAGGATCGAACTGGTGACCTTTAGATCTTCAGTCTAACGCTCTCCCAACTGAGCTATCGAGGCTGACGAGCACACCCGCACGCGTCCGTCTGGCGTAGTGTTCCGATCGGACGTGTGTGGATGGAATCCGTGCTGCGACGTGTAGTACCCGTCCACTGGCGTCCGTCCGCGTTTCGCAAAACATTGCCCCGAACCAGGATTGAACTGGTGACCTTTAGATCTTCAGTCTAACGCTCTCCCAACTGAGCTATCGAGGCTGACGAGCACACCCGCACGCGTCCGTCTGGCGTAGTGCTCCGATCGGACGTGTGTGGATGGAATCCGTGCTTCGACGTGTGGTACCCGTCCACTGGCGTCCGTCCGCGTTTCGCAAAACATTGCCCCGAACCAGGATCGAACTGGTGACCTTTAGATCTTCAGTCTAACGCTCTCCCAACTGAGCTATCTAGGCTGACGAGCACACCCGCACGCGTCCGTCTGGCGTAGTGCTCCGATCGGACGTGTGTGGATGGGATCCGTGCTGCGACGTGTAGTACCCGTCCACTGGCGTCCGTCCGCGTTTCGCAAAACATTGCCCCGAACCAGGATCGAACTGGTGACCTTTAGATCTTCAGTCTAACGCTCTCCCAACTGAGCTATCGAGGCTGACGAGCACACCCGCACGCGTCCGTCTGGCGTAGTGCTCCGATCGGACGTGTGTGGATGGAATCCGTGCTGCGACGTGTAATACCCGTCCACTGGCGTCCGTCCGCGTTTCGCAAAACATTGTCCCGAACCAGGATCGAACTGGTGACCTTTAGATCTTCAGTCTAACGCTCTCCCAACTGAGCTATCGAGGCTGACGAGCACACCCGCACGCGTCCGTCTGGCGTAGTGTTCCGATCGGACGTGTGTGGATGGAATCCGTGCTGCTACGTGTAGTACCCGTCCACTGGCGTCCGTCCGCGTTTCGCAAAACATTGCCCCGAACCAGGATTGAACTGGTGACCTTTAGATCTTCAGTCTAACGCTCTCCCAACTGAGCTATCGAGGCTGACGAGCACACCCGCACGCGTCCGTCTGGCGTAGTGCTCCGATCGGACGTGTGTGGATGGGATCCGTGCTGCGACGTGTAGTACCCGTCCACTGGCGTCCGTCCGCGTTTCGCAAAACATTGCCCCGAACCAGGATCGAACTGGTGACCTTTAGATCTTCAGTCTAACGCTCTCCCAACTGAGCTATCGAGGCTGACGAGCACACCCGCACGCGTCCGTCTGGCGTAGTGCTCCGATCGGACGTGTGTGGATGGAATCCGTGCTTCGACGTGTGGTACCCGTCCACTGGCGTCCGTCCGCGTTTCGCAAAACATTGCCCCGAACCAGGATCGAACTGGTGACCTTTAGATCTTCAGTCTAACGCTCTCCCAACTGAGCTATCTAGGCTGACGAGCACACCCGCACGCGTCCGTCTGGCGTAGTGCTCCGATCGGACGTGTGTGGATGGAATCCGTGCTGCGACGTGTAGTACCCGTCCACTGGCGTCCGTCCGCGTTTCGCAAAACATTGTCCCGAACCAGGATCGAACTGGTGACCTTTAGATCTTCAGTCTAACGCTCTCCCAACTGAGCTATCGAGGCTGACGAGCACACCCGCACGCGTCCGTCTGGCGTAGTGTTCCGATCGGACGTGTGTGGATGGAATCCGTGCTGCGACGTGTACTACCCGTCCACTGGCGTCCGTCCGCGTTTCGCAAAACATTGCCCCGAACCAGGATTGAACTGGTGACCTTTAGATCTTCAGTCTAACGCTCTCCCAACTGAGCTATCTAGGCTGACGAGCACACCCGCACGCGTCCGTCTGGCGTAGTGCTCCGATCGGACGTGTGTGGATGGAATCCGTGCTGCGACGTGTAGTACCCGTCCACTGGCGTCCGTCCGCGTTTCGCAAAACATTGTCCCGAACCAGGATCGAACTGGTGACCTTTAGATCTTCAGTCTAACGCTCTCCCAACTGAGCTATCGAGGCTGACGAGCACACCCGCACGCGTCCGTCTGGCGTAGTGTTCCGATCGGACGTGTGTGGATGGAATCCGTGCTGCGACGTGTAGTACCCGTCCACTGGCGTCCGTCCGCGTTTCGCAAAACATTGTCCCGAACCAGGATCGAACTGGTGACCTTTAGATCTTCAGTCTAACGCTCTCCCAACTGAGCTATCGAGGCTGACGAGCACACCCGCACGCGTCCGTCTGGCGTAGTGTTCCGATCGGACGTGTGTGGATGGAATCCGTGCTGCGACGTGTACTACCCGTCCACTGGCGTCCGTCCGCGTTTCGCAAAACATTGCCCCGAACCAGGATTGAACTGGTGACCTTTAGATCTTCAGTCTAACGCTCTCCCAACTGAGCTATCGAGGCTGACGAGCACACCCGCACGCGTCCGTCTGGCGTAGTGCTCCGATCGGACGTGTGTGGATGGGATCCGTGCTGCGACGTGTAGTACCCGTCCACTGGCGTCCGTCCGCGTTTCGCAAAACATTGCCCCGAACCAGGATCGAACTGGTGACCTTTAGATCTTCAGTCTAACGCTCTCCCAACTGAGCTATCGAGGCTGACGAGCACACCCGCACGCGTCCGTCTGGCGTAGTGCTCCGATCGGACGTGTGTGGATGGAATCCGTGCTGCGACGTGTAGTACCCGTCCACTGGCGTCCGTCCGCGTTTCGCAAAACATTGTCCCGAACCAGGATCGAACTGGTGACCTTTAGATCTTCAGTCTAACGCTCTCCCAACTGAGCTATCGAGGCTGACGAGCACACCCGCACGCGTCCGTCTGGCGTAGTGTTCCGATCGGACGTGTGTGGATGGAATCCGTGCTGCGACGTGTAGTACCCGTCCACTGGCGTCCGTCCGCGTTTCGCAAAACATTGCCCCGAACCAGGATTGAACTGGTGACCTTTAGATCTTCAGTCTAACGCTCTCCCAACTGAGCTATCGAGGCTGACGAGCACACCCGCACGCGTCCGTCTGGCGTAGTGCTCCGATCGGACGTGTGTGGATGGAATCCGTGCTTCGACGTGTGGTACCCGTCCACTGGCGTCCGTCCGCGTTTCGCAAAACATTGCCCCGAACCAGGATCGAACTGGTGACCTTTAGATCTTCAGTCTAACGCTCTCCCAACTGAGCTATCTAGGCTGACGAGCACACCCGCACGCGTCCGTCTGGCGTAGTGCTCCGATCGGACGTGTGTGGATGGGATCCGTGCTGCGACGTGTAGTACCCGTCCACTGGCGTCCGTCCGCGTTTCGCAAAACATTGCCCCGAACCAGGATCGAACTGGTGACCTTTAGATCTTCAGTCTAGCGCTCTCCCAACTGAGCTATCGAGGCTGACGAGCACACCCGCACGCGTCCGTCTGGCGTAGTGCTCCGATCGGACGTGTGTGGATGGGATCCGTGCTGCGACGTGTAGTACCCGTCCACTGGCGTCCGTCCGCGTTTCGCAAAACATTGTCCCGAACCAGGATCGAACTGGTGACCTTTAGATCTTCAGTCTAACGCTCTCCCAACTGAGCTATCGAGGCTGACGAGCACACCCGCACGCGTCCGTCTGGCGTAGTGCTCCGATCGGACGTGTGTGGATGGAATCCGTGCTGCGACGTGTAGTACCCGTCCACTGGCGTCCGTCCGCGTTTCGCAAAACATTGTCGCGAACCAGGATCGAACTGGTGACCTTTAGATCTTCAGTCTAACGCTCTCCCAACTGAGCTATCGAGGCTGACGAGCACACCCGCACGCGTCCGTCTGGCGTAGTGTTCCGATCGGACGTGTGTGGATGGAATCCGTGCTGCGACGTGTACTACCCGTCCACTGGCGTCCGTCCGCGTTTCGCAAAACATTGCCCCGAACCAGGATTGAACTGGTGACCTTTAGATCTTCAGTCTAACGCTCTCCCAACTGAGCTATCGAGGCTGACGAGCACACCCGCACGCGTCCGTCTGGCGTAGTGCTCCGATCGGACGTGTGTGGATGGGATCCGTGCTGCGACGTGTAGTACCCGTCCACTGGCGTCCGTCCGCGTTTCGCAAAACATTGCCCCGAACCAGGATCGAACTGGTGACCTTTAGATCTTCAGTCTAACGCTCTCCCAACTGAGCTATCGAGGCTGACGAGCACACCCGCACGCGTCCGTCTGGCGTAGTGCTCCGATCGGACGTGTGTGGATGGAATCCGTGCTGCGACGTGTAGTACCCGTCCACTGGCGTCCGTCCGCGTTTCGCAAAACATTGTCCCGAACCAGGATCGAACTGGTGACCTTTAGATCTTCAGTCTAACGCTCTCCCAACTGAGCTATCGAGGCTGACGAGCACACCCGCACGCGTCCGTCTGGCGTAGTGTTCCGATCGGACGTGTGTGGATGGAATCCGTGCTGCGACGTGTAGTACCCGTCCACTGGCGTCCGTCCGCGTTTCGCAAAACATTGCCCCGAACCAGGATTGAACTGGTGACCTTTAGATCTTCAGTCTAACGCTCTCCCAACTGAGCTATCGAGGCTGACGAGCACACCCGCACGCGTCCGTCTGGCGTAGTGCTCCGATCGGACGTGTGTGGATGGAATCCGTGCTTCGACGTGTGGTACCCGTCCACTGGCGTCCGTCCGCGTTTCGCAAAACATTGCCCCGAACCAGGATCGAACTGGTGACCTTTAGATCTTCAGTCTAACGCTCTCCCAACTGAGCTATCTAGGCTGACGAGCACACCCGCACGCGTCCGTCTGGCGTAGTGCTCCGATCGGACGTGTGTGGATGGGATCCGTGCTGCGACGTGTAGTACCCGTCCACTGGCGTCCGTCCGCGTTTCGCAAAACATTGCCCCGAACCAGGATCGAACTGGTGACCTTTAGATCTTCAGTCTAGCGCTCTCCCAACTGAGCTATCGAGGCTGACGAGCACACCCGCACGCGTCCGTCTGGCGTAGTGCTCCGATCGGACGTGTGTGGATGGGATCCGTGCTGCGACGTGTAGTACCCGTCCACTGGCGTCCGTCCGCGTTTCGCAAAACATTGCCCCGAACCAGGATCGAACTGGTGACCTTTAGATCTTCAGTCTAACGCTCTCCCAACTGAGCTATCGAGGCTGACGAGCACACCCGCACGCGTCCGTCTGGCGTAGTGCTCCGATCGGACGTGTGTGGATGGAATCCGTGCTGCGACGTGTAGTACCCGTCCACTGGCGTCCGTCCGCGTTTCGCAAAACATTGCCCCGAACCAGGATTGAATTGGTGACCTTTAGATCTTCAGTCTAACGCTCTCCCAACTGAGCTATCGAGGCTGACGAGCACACCCGCACGCGTCCGTCTGGCGTAGTGCTCCGATCGGACGTGTGTGGATGGGATCCGTGCTGCGACGTGTAGTACCCGTCCACTGGCGTCCGTCCGCGTTTCGCAAAACATTGCCCCGAACCAGGATCGAACTGGTGACCTTTAGATCTTCAGTCTAACGCTCTCCCAACTGAGCTATCGAGGCTGACGAGCACACCCGCACGCATCCGTCTGGCGTAGTGCTCCGATCGGACGTGTGTGGATGGAATCCGTGCTGCGACGTGTAGTACCCGTCCACTGGCGTCCGTCCGCGTTTCGCAAAACATTGTCCCGAACCAGGATCGAACTGGTGACCTTTAGATCTTCAGTCTAACGCTCTCCCAACTGAGCTATCGAGGCTGACGAGCACACCCGCACGCGTCCGTCTGGCGTAGTGTTCCGATCGGACGTGTGTGGATGGAATCCGTGCTGCGACGTGTAGTACCCGTCCACTGGCGTCCGTCCGCGTTTCGCAAAACATTGCCCCGAACCAGGATTGAACTGGTGACCTTTAGATCTTCAGTCTAACGCTCTCCCAACTGAGCTATCGAGGCTGACGAGCACACCCGCACGCGTCCGTCTGGCGTAGTGCTCCGATCGGACGTGTGTGGATGGAATCCGTGCTTCGACGTGTGGTACCCGTCCACTGGCGTCCGTCCGCGTTTCGCAAAACATTGCCCCGAACCAGGATCGAACTGGTGACCTTTAGATCTTCAGTCTAACGCTCTCCCAACTGAGCTATCTAGGCTGACGAGCACACCCGCACGCGTCCGTCTGGCGTAGTGCTCCGATCGGACGTGTGTGGATGGGATCCGTGCTGCGACGTGTAGTACCCGTCCACTGGCGTCCGTCCGCGTTTCGCAAAACATTGCCCCGAACCAGGATCGAACTGGTGACCTTTAGATCTTCAGTCTAGCGCTCTCCCAACTGAGCTATCGAGGCTGACGAGCACACCCGCACGCGTCCGTCTGGCGTAGTGCTCCGATCGGACGTGTGTGGATGGGATCCGTGCTGCGACGTGTAGTACCCGTCCACTGGCGTCCGTCCGCGTTTCGCAAAACATTGCCCCGAACCAGGATCGAACTGGTGACCTTTAGATCTTCAGTCTAACGCTCTCCCAACTGAGCTATCGAGGCTGACGAGCACACCCGCACGCGTCCGTCTGGCGTAGTGCTCCGATCGGACGTGTGTGGATGGAATCCGTGCTGCGACGTGTAGTACCCGTCCACTGGCGTCCGTCCGCGTTTCGCAAAACATTGCCCCGAACCAGGATTGAATTGGTGACCTTTAGATCTTCAGTCTAACGCTCTCCCAACTGAGCTATCGAGGCTGACGAGCACACCCGCACGCGTCCGTCTGGCGTAGTGCTCCGATCGGACGTGTGTGGATGGGATCCGTGCTGCGACGTGTAGTACCCGTCCACTGGCGTCCGTCCGCGTTTCGCAAAACATTGCCCCGAACCAGGATCGAACTGGTGACCTTTAGATCTTCAGTCTAACGCTCTCCCAACTGAGCTATCGAGGCTGACGAGCACACCCGCACGCATCCGTCTGGCGTAGTGCTCCGATCGGACGTGTGTGGATGGAATCCGTGCTGCGACGTGTAGTACCCGTCCACTGGCGTCCGTCCGCGTTTCGCAAAACATTGTCCCGAACCAGGATCGAACTGGTGACCTTTAGATCTTCAGTCTAACGCTCTCCCAACTGAGCTATCGAGGCTGACGAGCACACCCGCACGCGTCCGTCTGGCGTAGTGTTCCGATCGGACGTGTGTGGATGGAATCCGTGCTGCGACGTGTAGTACCCGTCCACTGGCGTCCGTCCGCGTTTCGCAAAACATTGCCCCGAACCAGGATTGAACTGGTGACCTTTAGATCTTCAGTCTAACGCTCTCCCAACTGAGCTATCGAGGCTGACGAGCACACCCGCACGCGTCCGTCTGGCGTAGTGCTCCGATCGGACGTGTGTGGATGGAATCCGTGCTTCGACGTGTGGTACCCGTCCACTGGCGTCCGTCCGCGTTTCGCAAAACATTGCCCCGAACCAGGATCGAACTGGTGACCTTTAGATCTTCAGTCTAACGCTCTCCCAACTGAGCTATCGAGGCTGACGAGCACACCCGCACGCGTCCGTCTGGCGTAGTGTTCCGATCGGACGTGTGTGGATGGAATCCGTGCTGCGACGTGTAGTACCCGTCCACTGGCGTCCGTCCGCGTTTCGCAAAACATTGTCCCGAACCAGGATCGAACTGGTGACCTTTAGATCTTCAGTCTAACGCTCTCCCAACTGAGCTATCGAGGCTGACGAGCACACCAGCACGCGTCCGTCTGGCGTAGTGTTCCGATCGGACGTGTGTGGATGGAATCCGTGCTGCGACGTGTACTACCCGTCCACTGGCGTCCGTCCGCGTTTCGCAAAACATTGCCCCGAACCAGGATTGAACTGGTGACCTTTAGATCTTCAGTCTAACGCTCTCCCAACTGAGCTATCGAGGCTGACGAGCACACCCGCACGCGTCCGTCTGGCGTAGTGCTCCGATCGGACGTGTGTGGATGGGATCCGTGCTGCGACGTGTAGTACCCGTCCACTGGCGTCCGTCCGCGTTTCGCAAAACATTGCCCCGAACCAGGATCGAACTGGTGACCTTTAGATCTTCAGTCTAACGCTCTCCCAACTGAGCTATCGAGGCTGACGAGCACACCCGCACGCGTCCGTCTGGCGTAGTGCTCCGATCGGACGTGTGTGGATGGAATCCGTGCTGCGACGTGTAGTACCCGTCCACTGGCGTCCGTCCGCGTTTCGCAAAACATTGTCCCGAACCAGGATCGAACTGGTGACCTTTAGATCTTCAGTCTAACACTCTCCCAACTGAGCTATCGAGGCTGACGAGCACACCCGCACGCGTCCGTCTGGCGTAGTGTTCCGATCGGACGTGTGTGGATGGAATCCGTGCTGCGACGTGTAGTACCCGTCCACTGGCGTCCGTCCGCGTTTCGCAAAACATTGCCCCGAACCAGGATTGAACTGGTGACCTTTAGATCTTCAGTCTAACGCTCTCCCAACTGAGCTATCGAGGCTGACGAGCACACCCGCACGCGTCCGTCTGGCGTAGTGCTCCGATCGGACGTGTGTGGATGGAATCCGTGCTGCGACGTGTAGTACCCGTCCACTGGCGTCCGTCCGCGTTTCGCAAAACATTGCCCCGAACCAGGATTGAATTGGTGACCTTTAGATCTTCAGTCTAACGCTCTCCCAACTGAGCTATCGAGGCTGACGAGCACACCCGCACGCGTCCGTCTGGCGTAGTGCTCCGATCGGACGTGTGTGGATGGGATCCGTGCTGCGACGTGTAGTACCCGTCCACTGGCGTCCGTCCGCGTTTCGCAAAACATTGCCCCGAACCAGGATCGAACTGGTGACCTTTAGATCTTCAGTCTAACGCTCTCCCAACTGAGCTATCGAGGCTGACGAGCACACCCGCACGCGTCCGTCTGGCGTAGTGCTCCGATCGGACGTGTGTGGATGGAATCCGTGCTGCGACGTGTAGTACCCGTCCACTGGCGTCCGTCCGCGTTTCGCAAAACATTGCCCCGAACCAGGATCGAACTGGTGACCTTTAGATCTTCAGTCTAACGCTCTCCCAACTGAGCTATCGAGGCTGACGAGCACACCCGCACGCGTCCGTCTGGCGTAGTGCTCCGATCGGACGTGTGTGGATGGGATCCGTGCTGCGACGTGTAGTACCCGTCCACTGGCGTCCGTCCGCGTTTCGCAAAACATTGCCCCGAACCAGGATTGAATTGGTGACCTTTAGATCTTCAGTCTAACGCTCTCCCAACTGAGCTATCGAGGCTGACGAGCACACCCGCACGCGTCCGTCTGGCGTAGTGCTCCGATCGGACGTGTGTGGATGGGATCCGTGCTGCGACGTGTAGTACCCGTCCACTGGCGTCCGTCCGCGTTTCGCAAAACATTGCCCCGAACCAGGATCGAACTGGTGACCTTTAGATCTTCAGTCTAACGCTCTCCCAACTGAGCTATCGAGGCTGACGAGCACACCCGCACGCGTCCGTCTGGCGTAGTGCTCCGATCGGACGTGTGTGGATGGAATCCGTGCTGCGACGTGTAGTACCCGTCCACTGGCGTCCGTCCGCGTTTCGCAAAACATTGTCCCGAACCAGGATCGAACTGGTGACCTTTAGATCTTCAGTCTAACGCTCTCCCAACTGAGCTATCGAGGCTGACGAGCACACCCGCACGCGTCCGTCTGGCGTAGTGTTCCGATCGGACGTGTGTGGATGGAATCCGTGCTGCGACGTGTAGTACCCGTCCACTGGCGTCCGTCCGCGTTTCGCAAAACATTGCCCCGAACCAGGATTGAACTGGTGACCTTTAGATCTTCAGTCTAACGCTCTCCCAACTGAGCTATCTAGGCTGACGAGCACACCCGCACGCGTCCGTCTGGCGTAGTGCTCCGATCGGACGTGTGTGGATGGAATCCGTGCTGCGACGTGTAGTACCCGTCCACTGGCGTCCGTCCGCGTTTCGCAAAACATTGTCCCGAACCAGGATCGAACTGGTGACCTTTAGATCTTCAGTCTAACGCTCTCCCAACTGAGCTATCGAGGCTGACGAGCACACCCGCACGCGTCCGTCTGGCGTAGTGTTCCGATCGGACGTGTGTGGATGGAATCCGTGCTGCGACGTGTAGTACCCGTCCACTGGCGTCCGTCCGCGTTTCGCAAAACATTGTCCCGAACCAGGATCGAACTGGTGACCTTTAGATCTTCAGTCTAACGCTCTCCCAACTGAGCTATCGAGGCTGACGAGCACACCCGCACGCGTCCGTCTGGCGTAGTGTTCCGATCGGACGTGTGTGGATGGAATCCGTGCTGCGACGTGTACTACCCGTCCACTGGCGTCCGTCCGCGTTTCGCAAAACATTGCCCCGAACCAGGATTGAACTGGTGACCTTTAGATCTTCAGTCTAACGCTCTCCCAACTGAGCTATCGAGGCTGACGAGCACACCCGCACGCGTCCGTCTGGCGTAGTGCTCCGATCGGACGTGTGTGGATGGGATCCGTGCTGCGACGTGTAGTACCCGTCCACTGGCGTCCGTCCGCGTTTCGCAAAACATTGCCCCGAACCAGGATCGAACTGGTGACCTTTAGATCTTCAGTCTAACGCTCTCCCAACTGAGCTATCGAGGCTGACGAGCACACCCGCACGCGTCCGTCTGGCGTAGTGCTCCGATCGGACGTGTGTGGATGGAATCCGTGCTGCGACGTGTAGTACCCGTCCACTGGCGTCCGTCCGCGTTTCGCAAAACATTGTCCCGAACCAGGATCGAACTGGTGACCTTTAGATCTTCAGTCTAACGCTCTCCCAACTGAGCTATCGAGGCTGACGAGCACACCCGCACGCGTCCGTCTGGCGTAGTGTTCCGATCGGACGTGTGTGGATGGAATCCGTGCTGCGACGTGTAGTACCCGTCCACTGGCGTCCGTCCGCGTTTCGCAAAACATTGCCCCGAACCAGGATTGAACTGGTGACCTTTAGATCTTCAGTCTAACGCTCTCCCAACTGAGCTATCGAGGCTGACGAGCACACCCGCACGCGTCCGTCTGGCGTAGTGCTCCGATCGGACGTGTGTGGATGGAATCCGTGCTTCGACGTGTGGTACCCGTCCACTGGCGTCCGTCCGCGTTTCGCAAAACATTGCCCCGAACCAGGATCGAACTGGTGACCTTTAGATCTTCAGTCTAACGCTCTCCCAACTGAGCTATCTAGGCTGACGAGCACACCCGCACGCGTCCGTCTGGCGTAGTGCTCCGATCGGACGTGTGTGGATGGGATCCGTGCTGCGACGTGTAGTACCCGTCCACTGGCGTCCGTCCGCGTTTCGCAAAACATTGCCCCGAACCAGGATCGAACTGGTGACCTTTAGATCTTCAGTCTAGCGCTCTCCCAACTGAGCTATCGAGGCTGACGAGCACACCCGCACGCGTCCGTCTGGCGTAGTGCTCCGATCGGACGTGTGTGGATGGGATCCGTGCTGCGACGTGTAGTACCCGTCCACTGGCGTCCGTCCGCGTTTCGCAAAACATTGCCCCGAACCAGGATCGAACTGGTGACCTTTAGATCTTCAGTCTAACGCTCTCCCAACTGAGCTATCGAGGCTGACGAGCACACCCGCACGCGTCCGTCTGGCGTAGTGCTCCGATCGGACGTGTGTGGATGGAATCCGTGCTGCGACGTGTAGTACCCGTCCACTGGCGTCCGTCCGCGTTTCGCAAAACATTGCCCCGAACCAGGATTGAATTGGTGACCTTTAGATCTTCAGTCTAACGCTCTCCCAACTGAGCTATCGAGGCTGACGAGCACACCCGCACGCGTCCGTCTGGCGTAGTGCTCCGATCGGACGTGTGTGGATGGGATCCGTGCTGCGACGTGTAGTACCCGTCCACTGGCGTCCGTCCGCGTTTCGCAAAACATTGCCCCGAACCAGGATCGAACTGGTGACCTTTAGATCTTCAGTCTAACGCTCTCCCAACTGAGCTATCGAGGCTGACGAGCACACCCGCACGCGTCCGTCTGGCGTAGTGCTCCGATCGGACGTGTGTGGATGGAATCCGTGCTGCGACGTGTAGTACCCGTCCACTGGCGTCCGTCCGCGTTTCGCAAAACATTGTCCCGAACCAGGATCGAACTGGTGACCTTTAGATCTTCAGTCTAACGCTCTCCCAACTGAGCTATCGAGGCTGACGAGCACACCCGCACGCGTCCGTCTGGCGTAGTGTTCCGATCGGACGTGTGTGGATGGAATCCGTGCTGCGACGTGTAGTACCCGTCCACTGGCGTCCGTCCGCGTTTCGCAAAACATTGCCCCGAACCAGGATTGAACTGGTGACCTTTAGATCTTCAGTCTAACGCTCTCCCAACTGAGCTATCGAGGCTGACGAGCACACCCGCACGCGTCCGTCTGGCGTAGTGCTCCGATCGGACGTGTGTGGATGGAATCCGTGCTTCGACGTGTGGTACCCGTCCACTGGCGTCCGTCCGCGTTTCGCAAAACATTGCCCCGAACCAGGATCGAACTGGTGACCTTTAGATCTTCAGTCTAACGCTCTCCCAACTGAGCTATCGAGGCTGACGAGCACACCCGCACGCGTCCGTCTGGCGTAGTGTTCCGATCGGACGTGTGTGGATGGAATCCGTGCTGCGACGTGTAGTACCCGTCCACTGGCGTCCGTCCGCGTTTCGCAAAACATTGTCCCGAACCAGGATCGAACTGGTGACCTTTAGATCTTCAGTCTAACGCTCTCCAAACTGAGCTATCGAGGCTGACGAGCACACCCGCACGCGTCCGTCTGGCGTAGTGTTCCGATCGGACGTGTGTGGATGGAATCCGTGCTGCGACGTGTACTACCCGTCCACTGGCGTCCGTCCGCGTTTCGCAAAACATTGCCCCGAACCAGGATTGAACTGGTGACCTTTAGATCTTCAGTCTAACGCTCTCCCAACTGAGCTATCGAGGCTGACGAGCACACCCGCACGCGTCCGTCTGGCGTAGTGCTCCGATCGGACGTGTGTGGATGGGATCCGTGCTGCGACGTGTAGTACCCGTCCACTGGCGTCCGTCCGCGTTTCGCAAAACATTGCCCCGAACCAGGATCGAACTGGTGACCTTTAGATCTTCAGTCTAACGCTCTCCCAACTGAGCTATCGAGGCTGACGAGCACACCCGCACGCGTCCGTCTGGCGTAGTGCTCCGATCGGACGTGTGTGGATGGAATCCGTGCTGCGACGTGTAGTACCCGTCCACCGGCGTCCGTCCGCGTTTCGCAAAACATTGTCCCGAACCAGGATCGAACTGGTGACCTTTAGATCTTCAGTCTAACACTCTCCCAACTGAGCTATCGAGGCTGACGAGCACACCCGCACGCGTCCGTCTGGCGTAGTGTTCCGATCGGACGTGTGTGGATGGAATCCGTGCTGCGACGTGTAGTACCCGTCCACTGGCGTCCGTCCGCGTTTCGCAAAACATTGTCCCGAACCAGGATCGAACTGGTGACCTTTAGATCTTCAGTCTAACGCTCTCCCAACTGAGCTATCGAGGCTGACGAGCACACCCGCACGCGTCCGTCTGGCGTAGTGCTCCGATCGGACGTGTGTGGATGGGATCCGTGCTGCGACGTGTAGTACCCGTCCACTGGCGTCCGTCCGCGTTTCGCAAAACATTGCCCCGAACCAGGATAGAACTGGTGACCTTTAGATCTTCAGTCTAACGCTCTCCCAACTGAGCTATCGAGGCTGACGAGCACACCCGCACGCGTCCGTCTGGCGTAGTGCTCCGATCGGACGTGTGTGGATGGAATCCGTGCTTCGACGTGTGGTACCCGTCCACTGGCGTCCGTCCGCGTTTCGCAAAACATTGCCCCGAACCAGGATCGAACTGGTGACCTTTAGATCTTCAGTCTAACGCTCTCCCAACTGAGCTATCTAGGCTGACGAGCACACCCGCACGCGTCCGTCTGGCGTAGTGCTCCGATCGGACGTGTGTGGATGGAATCCGTGCTGCGACGTGTAGTACCCGTCCACTGGCGTCCGTCCGCGTTTCGCAAAACATTGTCCCGAACCAGGATCGAACTGGTGACCTTTAGATCTTCAGTCTAACGCTCTCCCAACTGAGCTATCTAGGCTGACGAGCACACCCGCACGCGTCCGTCTGGCGTAGTGCTCCGATCGGACGTGTGTGGATGGAATCCGTGCTGCGACGTGTAGTACCCGTCCACTGGCGTCCGTCCGCGTTTATTTATTTATTTATTTATTCGGACATGTGGGCAAGCACATGTAAAGTAAACGATGTGAGCAAGCTCATTATCGCAACCAATAACAAAGTGACTTGACAAAGGGAACTGCGGAATGAATACGGAGGATAAAACAACGTTATAAGATAGAAAGAAAATAAAAGATGCCAGCGGGAGCAAAGAAGAAAGTAATTATGAAGGCATACGAAGAATCAGGCCATCGACTTGCCTGAGACCGGAAATTTTTTTTTTGCTTGATCAACTGTAACATTCGAAAGATTTAGCCACCATTTTTTTGAAACCCGCAAGGTTAGCGGGAATTCGGAACCGTTTGCTTAACTTGGCGTACTCGGCGCCCGCTCTACAAACGAAGAAGTTGGCCCTCACTGAGGCTCTAGCCCTGGGGTAATGTAGCTTGACAGCAGCGCCCCTTGTAATTGAGCTCCTGACTGTGAAGAAACTGCCTCCGCCAAGGTGCACCAGACCGTGCAAGATCTTAAATACCATAAGAAGATCAAATTTTTTCCTACGTGAAAAAAGCGACTCCAAACCGAGCGCCTTGCGCCGCTCACTGCTATCCGGGATTGACCGGTAGCTACATTTTCTAGACCTAAGAAAAAGTTTCCTCGTGAAGCTGTTCTGAACTCTCTCTAGGGCATCGATGTCTTTCATTTTCAGGGGACTGAATACCGGCGTCCCATACTCGAGGACGGGGCGCACATAGATTTTGTAAGCTTTGAGGAAAGTATGCTCATCACTTGTACTGAGGCACCTGAAGAGATTGCATACTTTACGCAAGGCTGTTGTTGCTATTTCATTACAATGCTTGCCAAAATCTAAATTATCTGTAATAATAAATCCAAGGTCTTTCACTTCCGATACCTGCTCGAGTTGATTACCTTCGATAAAGTAAGGGGTTCGCACGTTATACGTTTCGCAAAACATTGTCCCGAACCAGGATCGAACTGGTGACCTTTAGATCTTCAGTCTAACGCTCTCCCAACTGAGCTATCGAGGCTGACGAGCACACCCGCACGCGTCCGTCTGGCGTAGTGTTCCGATCGGACGTGTGTGGATGGAATCCGTGCTGCGACGTGTACTACCCGTCCACTGGCGTCCGTCCGCGTTTCGCAAAACATTGCCCCGAACCAGGATTGAACTGGTGACCTTTAGATCTTCAGTCTAACGCTCTCCCAACTGAGCTATCTAGGCTGACGAGCACACCCGCACGCGTCCGTCTGGCGTAGTGCTCCGATCGGACGTGTGTGGATGGAATCCGTGCTGCGACGTGTAGTACCCGTCCACTGGCGTCCGTCCGCGTTTCGCAAAACATTGTCCCGAACCAGGATCGAACTGGTGACCTTTAGATCTTCAGTCTAACGCTCTCCCAACTGAGCTATCGAGGCTGACGAGCACACCCGCACGCGTCCGTCTGGCGTAGTGTTCCGATCGGACGTGTGTGGATGGAATCCGTGCTGCGACGTGTAGTACCCGTCCACTGGCGTCCGTCCGCGTTTCGCAAAACATTGTCCCGAACCAGGATCGAACTGGTGACCTTTAGATCTTCAGTCTAACGCTCTCCCAACTGAGCTATCGAGGCTGACGAGCACACCCGCACGCGTCCGTCTGGCGTAGTGTTCCGATCGGACGTGTGTGGATGGAATCCGTGCTGCGACGTGTACTACCCGTCCACTGGCGTCCGTCCGCGTTTCGCAAAACATTGCCCCGAACCAGGATTGAACTGGTGACCTTTAGATCTTCAGTCTAACGCTCTCCCAACTGAGCTATCGAGGCTGACGAGCACACCCGCACGCGTCCGTCTGGCGTAGTGCTCCGATCGGACGTGTGTGGATGGGATCCGTGCTGCGACGTGTAGTACCCGTCCACTGGCGTCCGTCCGCGTTTCGCAAAACATTGCCCCGAACCAGGATCGAACTGGTGACCTTTAGATCTTCAGTCTAACGCTCTCCCAACTGAGCTATCGAGGCTGACGAGCACACCCGCACGCGTCCGTCTGGCGTAGTGCTCAGATCGGACGTGTGTGGATGGAATCCGTGCTGCGACGTGTAGTACCCGTCCACTGGCGTCCGTCCACGTTTCGCAAAACATTGTCCCGAACCAGGATCGAACTGGTGACCTTTAGATCTTCAGTCTAACGCTCTCCCAACTGAGCTATCGAGGCTGACGAGCACACCCGCACGCGTCCGTCTGGCGTAGTGTTCCGATCGGACGTGTGTGGATGGAATCCGTGCTGCGACGTGTAGTACCCGTCCACTGGCGTCCGTCCGCGTTTCGCAAAACATTGCCCCGAACCAGGATTGAACTGGTGACCTTTAGATCTTCAGTCTAACGCTCTCCCAACTGAGCTATCGAGGCTGACGAGCACACCCGCACGCGTCCGTCTGGCGTAGTGCTCCGATCGGACGTGTGTGGATGGAATCCGTGCTTCGACGTGTGGTACCCGTCCACTGGCGTCCGTCCGCGTTTCGCAAAACATTGCCCCGAACCAGGATCGAACTGGTGACCTTTAGATCTTCAGTCTAACGCTCTCCCAACTGAGCTATCTAGGCTGACGAGCACACCCGCACGCGTCCGTCTGGCGTAGTGCTCCGATCGGACGTGTGTGGATGGGATCCGTGCTGCGACGTGTAGTACCCGTCCACTGGCGTCCGTCCGCGTTTCGCAAAACATTGCCCCGAACCAGGATCGAACTGGTGACCTTTAGATCTTCAGTCTAGCGCTCTCCCAACTGAGCTATCGAGGCTGACGAGCACACCCGCACGCGTCCGTCTGGCGTAGTGCTCCGATCGGACGTGTGTGGATGGGATCCGTGCTGCGACGTGTAGTACCCGTCCACTGACGTCCGTCCGCGTTTCGCAAAACATTGCCCCGAACCAGGATCGAACTGGTGACCTTTAGATCTTCAGTCTAACGCTCTCCCAACTGAGCTATCGAGGCTGACGAGCACACCCGCACGCGTCCGTCTGGCGTAGTGCTCCGATCGGACGTGTGTGGATGGAATCCGTGCTGCGACGTGTAGTACCCGTCCACTGGCGTCCGTCCGCGTTTCGCAAAACATTGCCCCGAACCAGGATTGAACTGGTGACCTTTAGATCTTCAGTCTAACGCTCTCCCAACTGAGCTATCGAGGCTGACGAGCACACCCGCACGCGTCCGTCTGGCGTAGTGCTCCGATCGGACGTGTGTGGATGGGATCCGTGCTGCGACGTGTAGTACCCGTCCACTGGCGTCCGTCCGCGTTTCGCAAAACATTGCCCCGAACCAGGATCGAACTGGTGACCTTTAGATCTTCAGTCTAACGCTCTCCCAACTGAGCTATCGAGGCTGACGAGCACACCCGCACGCGTCCGTCTGGCGTAGTGCTCCGATCGGACGTGTGTGGATGGAATCCGTGCTGCGACGTGTAGTACCCGTCCACTGGCGTCCGTCCGCGTTTCGCAAAACATTGTCCCGAACCAGGATCGAACTGGTGACCTTTAGATCTTCAGTCTAACGCTCTCCCAACTGAGCTATCGAGGCTGACGAGCACACCCGCACGCGTCCGTCTGGCGTAGTGTTCCGATCGGACGTGTGTGGATGGAATCCGTGCTGCGACGTGTAGTACCCGTCCACTGGCGTCCGTCCGCGTTTCGCAAAACATTGCCCCGAACCAGGATTGAACTGGTGACCTTTAGATCTTCAGTCTAACGCTCTCCCAACTGAGCTATCGAGGCTGACGAGCACACCCGCACGCGTCCGTCTGGCGTAGTGCTCCGATCGGACGTGTGTGGATGGAATCCGTGCTGCGACGTGTAGTACCCGTCCACTGGCGTCCGTCCGCGTTTCGCAAAACATTGTCCCGAACCAGGATCGAACTGGTGACCTTTAGATCTTCAGCCTAACGCTCTCCCAACTGAGCTATCTAGGCTGACGAGCACACCCGCACGCGTCCGTCTGGCGTAGTGCTCCGATCGGACGTGTGTGGATGGAATCCGTGCTGCGACGTGTGGTACCCGTCCACTGGCGTCCGTCCGCGTTTCGCAAAACATTGCCCCGAACCAGGATCGAACTGGTGACCTTTAGATCTTCAGTCTAACGCTCTCCCAACTGAGCTATCTAGGCTGACGAGCACACCCGCACGCGTCCGTCTGGCGTAGTGCTCCGATCGGACGTGTGTGGATGGAATCCGTGCTGCGACGTGTAGTACCCGTCCACTGGCGTCCGTCCGCGTTTCGCAAAACATTGTCCCGAACCAGGATCGAACTGGTGACCTTTAGATCTTCAGCCTAACGCTCTCCCAACTGAGCTATCTAGGCTGACGAGCACACCCGCACGCGTCCGTCTGGCGTAGTGCTCCGATCGGACGTGTGTGGATGGAATCCGTGCTGCGACGTGTGGTACCCGTCCACTGGCGTCCGTCCGCGTTTCGCAAAACATTGCCCCGAACCAGGATCGTACTGGTGACCTTTAGATCTTCAGTCTAACGCTCTCCCAACTGAGCTATCTAGGCTGACGAGCACACCCGCACGCGTCCGTCTGGCGTAGTGCTCCGATCGGACGTGTGTGGATGGAATCCGTGCTGCGACGTGTAGTACCCGTCCACTGGCGTCCGTCCGCGTTTCGCAAAACATTGTCCCGAACCAGGATCGTACTGGTGATCTTTAGATCTTCAGTCTAACGCTCTCCCAACTGAGCTATCTAGGCTGACGAGCACACCCGCACGCGTCCGTCTGGCGTAGTGCTCCGATCGGACGTGTGTGGATGGAATCCGTGCTGCGACGTGTAGTACCCGTCCACTGGCGTCCGTCCGCGTTTCGCAAAACATTGTCCCGAACCAGGATCGAACTGGTGACCTTTAGATCTTCAGTCTAACGCTCTCCCAACTGAGCTATCGAGGCTGACGAGCACACCCGCACGCGTCCGTCTGGCGTAGTGTTCCGATCGGACGTGTGTGGATGGAATCCGTGCTGCGACGTGTAGTACCCGTCCACTGGCGTCCGTCCGCGTTTCGCAAAACATTGCCCCGAACCAGGATTGAACTGGTGACCTTTAGATCTTCAGTCTAACGCTCTCCCAACTGAGCTATCGAGGCTGACGAGCACACCCGCACGCGTCCGTCTGGCGTAGTGCTCCGATCGGACGTGTGTGGATGGGATCCGTGCTGCGACGTGTAGTACCCGTCCACTGGCGTCCGTCCGCGTTTCGCAAAACATTGCCCCGAACCAGGATCGAACTGGTGACCTTTAGATCTTCAGTCTAACGCTCTCCCAACTGAGCTATCGAGGCTGACGAGCACACCCGCACGCGTCCGTCTGGCGTAGTGCTCCGATCGGACGTGTGTGGATGGAATCCGTGCTTCGACGTGTGGTACCCGTCCACTGGCGTCCGTCCGCGTTTCGCAAAACATTGCCCCGAACCAGGATCGAACTGGTGACCTTTAGATCTTTAGTCTAACGCTCTCCCAACTGAGCTATCTAGGCTGACGAGCACACCCGCACGCGTCCGTCTGGCGTAGTGCTCCGATCGGACGTGTGTGGATGGAATCCGTGCTGCGACGTGTAGTACCCGTCCACTGGCGTCCGTCCGCGTTTCGCAAAACATTGTCCCGAACCAGGATCGAACTGGTGACCTTTAGATCTTCAGTCTAACGCTCTCCCAACTGAGCTATCGAGGCTGACGAGCACACCCGCACGCGTCCGTCTGGCGTAGTGTTCCGATCGGACGTGTGTGGATGGAATCCGTGCTGCGACGTGTACTACCCGTCCACTGGCGTCCGTCCGCGTTTCGCAAAACATTGCCCCGAACCAGGATTGAACTGGTGACCTTTAGATCTTCAGTCTAACGCTCTCCCAACTGAGCTATCTAGGCTGACGAGCACACCCGCACGCGTCCGTCTGGCGTAGTGTTCCGATCGGACGTGTGTGGATGGAATCCGTGCTGCGACGTGTAGTACCCGTCCACTGGCGTCCGTCCGCGTTTCGCAAAACATTGTCCCGAACCAGGATCGAACTGGTGACCTTTAGATCTTCAGTCTAACGCTCTCCCAACTGAGCTATCGAGGCTGACGAGCACACCCGCACGCGTCCGTCTGGCGTAGTGCTCCGATCGGACGTGTGTGGATGGAATCCGTGCTGCGACGTGTAGTACCCGTCCACTGGCGTCCGTCCGCGTTTCGCAAAACATTGTCCCGAACCAGGATCGAACTGGTGACCTTTAGATCTTCAGTCTAACGCTCTCCCAACTGAGCTATCGAGGCTGACGAGCACACCCGCACGCGTCCGTCTGGCGTAGTGTTCCGATCGGACGTGTGTGGATGGAATCCGTGCTGCGACGTGTAGTACCCGTCCACTGGCGTCCGTCCGCGTTTCGCAAAACATTGTCCCGAACCAGGATCGAACTGGTGACCTTTAGATCTTCAGTCTAACGCTCTCCCAACTGAGCTATCGAGGCTGACGAGCACACCCGCACGCGTCCGTCTGGCGTAGTGTTCCGATCGGACGTGTGTGGATGGAATCCGTGCTGCGACGTGTACTACCCGTCCACTGGCGTCCGTCCGCGTTTCGCAAAACATTGCCCCGAACCAGGATTGAACTGGTGACCTTTAGATCTTCAGTCTAACGCTCTCCCAACTGAGCTATCGAGGCTGACGAGCACACCCGCACGCGTCCGTCTGGCGTAGTGCTCCGATCGGACGTGTGTGGATGGGATCCGTGCTGCGACGTGTAGTACCCGTCCACTGGCGTCCGTCCGCGTTTCGCAAAACATTGCCCCGAACCAGGATCGAACTGGTGACCTTTAGATCTTCAGTCTAACGCTCTCCCAACTGAGCTATCTAGGCTGACGAGCACACCCGCACGCGTCCGTCTGGCGTAGTGCTCCGATCGGACGTGTGTGGATGGGATCCGTGCTGCGACGTGTAGTACCCGTCCACTGGCGTCCGTCCGCGTTTCGCAAAACATTGCCCCGAACCAGGATCGAACTGGTGACCTTTAGATCTTCAGTCTAGCGCTCTCCCAACTG
Organism: Heligmosomoides polygyrus bakeri; assembly: GCA_947359475.1. Classification (NCBI taxonomy): domain Eukaryota; kingdom Metazoa; phylum Nematoda; class Chromadorea; order Rhabditida; family Heligmosomidae; genus Heligmosomoides; species Heligmosomoides polygyrus. Next base: position 40,437,956 of record OX375868.1, read on the forward strand.
AGCTATCGAGGCTGACGAGCACACCCGCACGCGTCCGTCTGGCGTAGTGCTCCGATCGGACGTGTGTGGATGGGATCCGTGCTGCGACGTGTAGTACCCGTCCACTGGCGTCCGTCCGCGTTTCGCAAAACATTGCCCCGAACCAGGATCGAACTGGTGACCTTTAGATCTTCAGTCTAACGCTCTCCCAACTGAGCTATCGAGGCTGACGAGCACACCCGCACGCGTCCGTCTGGCGTAGTGCTCCGATCGGACGTGTGTGGATGGAATCCGTGCTGCGACGTGTAGTACCCGTCCACTGGCGTCCGTCCGCGTTTCGCAAAACATTGCCCCGAACCAGGATTGAATTGGTGACCTTTAGATCTTCAGTCTAACGCTCTCCCAACTGAGCTATCGAGGCTGACGAGCACACCCGCACGCGTCCGTCTGGCGTAGTGCTCCGATCGGACGTGTGTGGATGGGATCCGTGCTGCGACGTGTAGTACCCGTCCACTGGCGTCCGTCCGCGTTTCGCAAAACATTGCCCCGAACCAGGATCGAACTGGTGACCTTTAGATCTTCAGTCTAACGCTCTCCCAACTGAGCTATCGAGGCTGACGAGCACACCCGCACGCGTCCGTCTGGCGTAGTGCTCCGATCGGACGTGCGTGGATGGAATCCGTGCTGCGACGTGTGGTACCCGTCCACTGGCGTCCGTCCGCGTTTCGCAAAACATTGCCCCGAACCAGGATCGAACTGGTGACCTTTAGATCTTCAGTCTAACGCTCTCCCAACTGAGCTATCGAGGCTGACGAGCACACCCGCACGCGTCCGTCTGGCGTAGTGCTCCGATCGGACGTGTGTGGATGGGATCCGTGCTGCGACGTGTAGTACCCGTCCACTGGCGTCCGTCCGCGTTTCGCAAAACATTGCCCCGAACCAGGATCGAACTGGTGACCTTTAGATCTTCAGTCTAACGCTCTCCCAACTGAGCTATCGAGGCTGACGAGCACACCCGCACGCGTCCGTCTGGCGTAGTGCTCCGATCGGACGTGTGTGGATGGAATCCGTGCTGCGACGTGTAGTACCCGTCCACTGGCGTCCGTCCGCGTTTCGCAAAACATTGTCCCGAACCAGGATCGAACTGGTGACCTTTAGATCTTCAGTCTAACGCTCTCCCAACTGAGCTATCTAGGCTGACGAGCACACCCGCACGCGTCCGTCTGGCGTAGTGCTCCGATCGGACGTGTGTGGATGGAATCCGTGCTGCGACGTGTAGTACCCGTCCACTGGCGTCCGTCCGCGTTTATTTATTTATTTATTTATTCGGACATGTGGGCAAGCACATGTAAAGTAAACGATGTGAGCAAGCTCATTATCGCAACCAATAACAAAGTGACTTGACAAAGGGAACTGCGGAATGAATACGGAGGATAAAACAACGTTATAAGATAGAAAGAAAATAAAAGATGCCAGCGGGAGCAAAGAAGAAAGTAATTATGAAGGCATACGAAGAATCAGGCCATCGACTTGCCTGAGACCGGAAATTTTTTTTTTTGCTTGATCAACTGTAACATTCGAAAGATTTAGCCACCATTTTTTTGAAACCCGCAAGGTTAGCGGGAATTCGGAACCGTTTGCTTAACTTGGCGTACTCGGCGCCCGCTCTACAAACGAAGAAGTTGGCCCTCACTGAGGCTCTAGCCCTGGGGTAATGTAGCTTGACAGCAGCGCCCCTTGTAATTGAGCTCCTGACTGTGAAGAAACTGCCTCCGCCAAGGTGCACCAGACCGTGCAAGATCTTAAATACCATAAGAAGATCAAATTTTTTCCTACGTGAAAAAAGCGACTCCAAACCGAGCGCCTTGCGCCGCTCACTGCTATCCGGGATTGACCGGTAGCTACATTTTCTAGACCTAAGAAAAAGTTTCCTCGTGAAGCTGTTCTGAACTCTCTCTAGGGCATCGATGTCTTTCATTTTCAGGGGACTGAATACCGGCGTCCCATACTCGAGGACGGGGCGCACATAGATTTTGTAAGCTTTGAGGAAAGTATGCTCATCACTTGTACTGAGGCACCTGAAGAGATTGCATACTTTACGCAAGGCTGTTGTTGCTATTTCATTACAATGCTTGCCAAAATCTAAATTATCTGTAATAATAAATCCAAGGTCTTTCACTTCCGATACCTGCTCGAGTTGATTACCTTCGATAAAGTAAGGGGTTCGCACGTTATACGTTTCGCAAAACATTGTCCCGAACCAGGATCGAACTGGTGACCTTTAGATCTTCAGTCTAACGCTCTCCCAACTGAGCTATCGAGGCTGACGAGCACACCCGCACGCGTCCGTCTGGCGTAGTGTTCCGATCGGACGTGTGTGGATGGAATCCGTGCTGCGACGTGTACTACCCGTCCACTGGCGTCCGTCCGCGTTTCGCAAAACATTGCCCCGAACCAGGATTGAACTGGTGACCTTTAGATCTTCAGTCTAACGCTCTCCCAACTGAGCTATCTAGGCTGACGAGCACACCCGCACGCGTCCGTCTGGCGTAGTGCTCCGATCGGACGTGTGTGGATGGAATCCGTGCTGCGACGTGTAGTACCCGTCCACTGGCGTCCGTCCGCGTTTCGCAAAACATTGTCCCGAACCAGGATCGAACTGGTGACCTTTAGATCTTCAGTCTAACGCTCTCCCAACTGAGCTATCGAGGCTGACGAGCACACCCGCACGCGTCCGTCTGGCGTAGTGTTCCGATCGGACGTGTGTGGATGGAATCCGTGCTGCGACGTGTAGTACCCGTCCACTGGCGTCCGTCCGCGTTTCGCAAAACATTGTCCCGAACCAGGATCGAACTGGTGACCTTTAGATCTTCAGTCTAACGCTCTCCCAACTGAGCTATCGAGGCTGACGAGCACACCCGCACGCGTCCGTCTGGCGTAGTGTTCCGATCGGACGTGTGTGGATGGAATCCGTGCTGCGACGTGTACTACCCGTCCACTGGCGTCCGTCCGCGTTTCGCAAAACATTGCCCCGAACCAGGATTGAACTGGTGACCTTTAGATCTTCAGTCTAACGCTCTCCCACCTGAGCTATCGAGGCTGACGAGCACACCCGCACGCGTCCGTCTGGCGTAGTGCTCCGATCGGACGTGTGTGGATGGGATCCGTGCTGCGACGTGTAGTACCCGTCCACTGGCGTCCGTCCGCGTTTCGCAAAACATTGCCCCGAACCAGGATCGAACTGGTGACCTTTAGATCTTCAGTCTAACGCTCTCCCAACTGAGCTATCGAGGCTGACGAGCACACCCGCACGCGTCCGTCTGGCGTAGTGCTCCGATCGGACGTGTGTGGATGGAATCCGTGCTGCGACGTGTAGTACCCGTCCACTGGCGTCCGTCCGCGTTTCGCAAAACATTGTCCCGAACCAGGATCGAACTGGTGACCTTTAGATCTTCAGTCTAACGCTCTCCCAACTGAGCTATCGAGGCTGACGAGCACACCCGCACGCGTCCGTCTGGCGTAGTGTTCCGATCGGACGTGTGTGGATGGAATCCGTGCTGCGACGTGTAGTACCCGTCCACTGGCGTCCGTCCGCGTTTCGCAAAACATTGCCCCGAACCAGGATTGAACTGGTGACCTTTAGATCTTCAGTCTAACGCTCTCCCAACTGAGCTATCGAGGCTGACGAGCACACCCGCACGCGTCCGTCTGGCGTAGTGCTCCGATCGGACGTGTGTGGATGGAATCCGTGCTTCGACGTGTGGTACCCGTCCACTGGCGTCCGTCCGCGTTTCGCAAAACATTGCCCCGAACCAGGATCGAACTGGTGACCTTTAGATCTTCAGTCTAACGCTCTCCCAACTGAGCTATCTAGGCTGACGAGCACACCCGCACGCGTCCGTCTGGCGTAGTGCTCCGATCGGACGTGTGTGGATGGGATCCGTGCTGCGACGTGTAGTACCCGTCCACTGGCGTCCGTCCGCGTTTCGCAAAACATTGCCCCGAACCAGGATCGAACTGGTGACCTTTAGATCTTCAGTCTAGCGCTCTCCCAACTGAGCTATCGAGGCTGACGAGCACACCCGCACGCGTCCGTCTGGCGTAGTGCTCCGATCGGACGTGTGTGGATGGGATCCGTGCTGCGACGTGTAGTACCCGTCCACTGGCGTCCGTCCGCGTTTCGCAAAACATTGCCCCGAACCAGGATCGAACTGGTGACCTTTAGATCTTCAGTCTAACGCTCTCCCAACTGAGCTATCGAGGCTGACGAGCACACCCGCACGCGTCCGTCTGGCGTAGTGCTCCGATCGGACGTGTGTGGATGGAATCCGTGCTGCGACGTGTAGTACCCGTCCACTGGCGTCCGTCCGCGTTTCGCAAAACATTGTCCCGAACCAGGATCGAACTGGTGACCTTTAGATCTTCAGTCTAACGCTCTCCCAACTGAGCTATCGAGGCTGACGAGCACACCCGCACGCGTCCGTCTGGCGTAGTGTTCCGATCGGACGTGTGTGGATGGAATCCGTGCTGCGACGTGTAGTACCCGTCCACTGGCGTCCGTCCGCGTTTCGCAAAACATTGCCCCGAACCAGGATTGAACTGGTGACCTTTAGATCTTCAGTCTAACGCTCTCCCAACTGAGCTATCGAGGCTGACGAGCACACCCGCACGCGTCCGTCTGGCGTAGTGCTCCGATCGGACGTGTGTGGATGGAATCCGTGCTGCGACGTGTAGTACCCGTCCACTGGCGTCCGTCCGCGTTTCGCAAAACATTGTCCCGAACCAGGATCGAACTGGTGACCTTTAGATCTTCAGCCTAACGCTCTCCCAACTGAGCTATCTAGGCTGACGAGCACACCCGCACGCGTCCGTCTGGCGTAGTGCTCCGATCGGACGTGTGTGGATGGAATCCGTGCTGCGACGTGTAGTACCCGTCCACTGGCGTCCGTCCGCGTTTCGCAAAACATTGTCCCGAACCAGGATCGAACTGGTGACCTTTAGATCTTCAGCCTAACGCTCTCCCAACTGAGCTATCTAGGCTGACGAGCACACCCGCACGCGTCCGTCTGGCGTAGTGCTCCGATCGGACGTGTGTGGATGGAATCCGTGCTGCGACGTGTGGTACCCGTCCACTGGCGTCCGTCCGCGTTTCGCAAAACATTGCCCCGAACCAGGATCGTACTGGTGACCTTTAGATCTTCAGTCTAACGCTCTCCCAACTGAGCTATCTAGGCTGACGAGCACACCCGCACGCGTCCGTCTGGCGTAGTGCTCCGATCGGACGTGTGTGGATGGAATCCGTGCTGCGACGTGTAGTACCCGTCCACTGGCGTCCGTCCGCGTTTCGCAAAACATTGTCCCGAACCAGGATCGAACTGGTGACCTTTAGATCTTCAGCCTAACGCTCTCCCAACTGAGCTATCTAGGCTGACGAGCACACCCGCACGCGTCCGTCTGGCGTAGTGCTCCGATCGGACGTGTGTGGATGGAATCCGTGCTGCGACGTGTGGTACCCGTCCACTGGCGTCCGTCCGCGTTTCGCAAAACATTGCCCCGAACCAGGATCGTACTGGTGACCTTTAGATCTTCAGTCTAACGCTCTCCCAACTGAGCTATCTAGGCTGACGAGCACACCCGCACGCGTCCGTCTGGCGTAGTGCTCCGATCGGACGTGTGTGGATGGAATCCGTGCTGCGACGTGTAGTACCCGTCCACTGGCGTCCGTCCGCGTTTCGCAAAACATTGTCCCGAACCAGGATCGAACTGGTGACCTTTAGATCTTCAGTCTAACGCTCTCCCAACTGAGCTATCGAGGCTGACGAGCACACCCGCACGCGTCCGTCTGGCGTAGTGTTCCGATCGGACGTGTGTGGATGGAATCCGTGCTGCGACGTGTAGTACCCGTCCACTGGCGTCCGTCCGCGTTTCGCAAAACATTGTCCCGAACCAGGATCGAACTGGTGACCTTTAGATCTTCAGTCTAACGCTCTCCCAACTGAGCTATCGAGGCTGACGAGCACACCCGCACGCGTCCGTCTGGCGTAGTGTTCCGATCGGACGTGTGTGGATGGAATCCGTGCTGCGACGTGTAGTACCCGTCCACTGGCGTCCGTCCGCGTTTCGCAAAACATTGCCCCGAACCAGGATTGAACTGGTGACCTTTAGATCTTCAGTCTAACGCTCTCCCAACTGAGCTATCGAGGCTGACGAGCACACCCGCACGCGTCCGTCTGGCGTAGTGCTCCGATCGGACGTGTGTGGATGGAATCCGTGCTTCGACGTGTGGTACCCGTCCACTGGCGTCCGTCCGCGTTTCGCAAAACATTGCCCCGAACCAGGATCGAACTGGTGACCTTTAGATCTTCAGTCTAACGCTCTCCCAACTGAGCTATCTAGGCTGACGAGCACACCCGCACGCGTCCGTCTGGCGTAGTGCTCCGATCGGACGTGTGTGGATGGGATCCGTGCTGCGACGTGTAGTACCCGTCCACTGGCGTCCGTCCGCGTTTCGCAAAACATTGCCCCGAACCAGGATCGAACTGGTGACCTTTAGATCTTCAGTCTAGCGCTCTCCCAACTGAGCTATCGAGGCTGACGAGCACACCCGCACGCGTCCGTCTGGCGTAGTGCTCCGATCGGACGTGTGTGGATGGGATCCGTGCTGCGACGTGTAGTACCCGTCCACTGGCGTCCGTCCGCGTTTCGCAAAACATTGTCCCGAACCAGGATCGAACTGGTGACCTTTAGATCTTCAGTCTAACGCTCTCCCAACTGAGCTATCGAGGCTGACGAGCACACCCGCACGCGTCCGTCTGGCGTAGTGTTCCGATCGGACGTGTGTGGATGGAATCCGTGCTGCGACGTGTAGTACCCGTCCACTGGCGTCCGTCCGCGTTTCGCAAAACATTGCCCCGAACCAGGATTGAACTGGTGACCTTTAGATCTTCAGTCTAACGCTCTCCCAACTGAGCTATCGAGGCTGACGAGCACACCCGCACGCGTCCGTCTGGCGTAGTGCTCCGATCGGACGTGTGTGGATGGGATCCGTGCTGCGACGTGTAGTACCCGTCCACTGGCGTCCGTCCGCGTTTCGCAAAACATTGCCCCGAACCAGGATCGAACTGGTGACCTTTAGATCTTCAGTCTAACGCTCTCCCAACTGAGCTATCGAGGCTGACGAGCACACCCGCACGCGTCCGTCTGGCGTAGTGCTCCGATCGGACGTGTGTGGATGGAATCCGTGCTGCGACGTGTAGTACCCGTCCACTGGCGTCCGTCCGCGTTTCGCAAAACATTGTCCCGAACCAGGATCGAACTGGTGACCTTTAGATCTTCAGTCTAACGCTCTCCCAACTGAGCTATCGAGGCTGACGAGCACACCCGCACGCGTCCGTCTGGCGTAGTGTTCCGATCGGACGTGTGTGGATGGAATCCGTGCTGCGACGTGTAGTACCCGTCCACTGGCGTCCGTCCGCGTTTCGCAAAACATTGCCCCGAACCAGGATTGAACTGGTGACCTTTAGATCTTCAGTCTAACGCTCTCCCAACTGAGCTATCGAGGCTGACGAGCACACCCGCACGCGTCCGTCTGGCGTAGTGCTCCGATCGGACGTGTGTGGATGGAATCCGTGCTTCGACGTGTGGTACCCGTCCACTGGCGTCCGTCCGCGTTTCGCAAAACATTGCCCCGAACCAGGATCGAACTGGTGACCTTTAGATCTTCAGTCTAACGCTCTCCCAACTGAGCTATCTAGGCTGACGAGCACACCCGCACGCGTCCGTCTGGCGTAGTGCTCCGATCGGACGTGTGTGGATGGGATCCGTGCTGCGACGTGTAGTACCCGTCCACTGGCGTCCGTCCGCGTTTCGCAAAACATTGCCCCGAACCAGGATCGAACTGGTGACCTTTAGATCTTCAGTCTAGCGCTCTCCCAACTGAGCTATCGAGGCTGACGAGCACACCCGCACGCGTCCGTCTGGCGTAGTGCTCCGATCGGACGTGTGTGGATGGGATCCGTGCTGCGACGTGTAGTACCCGTCCACTGGCGTCCGTCCGCGTTTCGCAAAACATTGCCCCGAACCAGGATCGAACTGGTGACCTTTAGATCTTCAGTCTAACGCTCTCCCAACTGAGCTATCGAGGCTGACGAGCACACCCGCACGCGTCCGTCTGGCGTAGTGCTCCGATCGGACGTGTGTGGATGGAATCCGTGCTGCGACGTGTAGTACCCGTCCACTGGCGTCCGTCCGCGTTTCGCAAAACATTGCCCCGAACCAGGATTGAATTGGTGACCTTTAGATCTTCAGTCTAACGCTCTCCCAACTGAGCTATCGAGGCTGACGAGCACACCCGCACGCGTCCGTCTGGCGTAGTGCTCCGATCGGACGTGTGTGGATGGGATCCGTGCTGCGACGTGTAGTACCCGTCCACTGGCGTCCGTCCGCGTTTCGCAAAACATTGCCCCGAACCAGGATCGAACTGGTGACCTTTAGATCTTCAGTCTAACGCTCTCCCAACTGAGCTATCGAGGCTGACGAGCACACCCGCACGCGTCCGTCTGGCGTAGTGCTCCGATCGGACGTGTGTGGATGGAATCCGTGCTGCGACGTGTAGTACCCGTCCACTGGCGTCCGTCCGCGTTTCGCAAAACATTGTCCCGAACCAGGATCGAACTGGTGACCTTTAGATCTTCAGTCTAACGCTCTCCCAACTGAGCTATCGAGGCTGACGAGCACACCCGCACGCGTCCGTCTGGCGTAGTGTTCCGATCGGACGTGTGTGGATGGAATCCGTGCTGCGACGTGTAGTACCCGTCCACTGGCGTCCGTCCGCGTTTCGCAAAACATTGCCCCGAACCAGGATTGAACTGGTGACCTTTAGATCTTCAGTCTAACGCTCTCCCAACTGAGCTATCGAGGCTGACGAGCACACCCGCACGCGTCCGTCTGGCGTAGTGCTCCGATCGGACGTGTGTGGATGGAATCCGTGCTTCGACGTGTGGTACCCGTCCACTGGCGTCCGTCCGCGTTTCGCAAAACATTGCCCCGAACCAGGATCGAACTGGTGACCTTTAGATCTTCAGTCTAACGCTCTCCCAACTGAGCTATCGAGGCTGACGAGCACACCCGCACGCGTCCGTCTGGCGTAGTGTTCCGATCGGACGTGTGTGGATGGAATCCGTGCTGCGACGTGTAGTACCCGTCCACTGGCGTCCGTCCGCGTTTCGCAAAACATTGTCCCGAACCAGGATCGAACTGGTGACCTTTAGATCTTCAGTCTAACGCTCTCCCAACTGAGCTATCGAGGCTGACGAGCACACCCGCACGCGTCCGTCTGGCGTAGTGTTCCGATCGGACGTGTGTGGATGGAATCCGTGCTGCGACGTGTACTACCCGTCCACTGGCGTCCGTCCGCGTTTCGCAAAACATTGCCCCGAACCAGGATTGAACTGGTGACCTTTAGATCTTCAGTCTAACGCTCTCCCAACTGAGCTATCGAGGCTGACGAGCACACCCGCACGCGTCCGTCTGGCGTAGTGCTCCGATCGGACGTGTGTGGATGGGATCCGTGCTGCGACGTGTAGTACCCGTCCACTGGCGTCCGTCCGCGTTTCGCAAAACATTGCCCCGAACCAGGATCGAACTGGTGACCTTTAGATCTTCAGTCTAACGCTCTCCCAACTGAGCTATCGAGGCTGACGAGCACACCCGCACGCGTCCGTCTGGCGTAGTGCTCCGATCGGACGTGTGTGGATGGAATCCGTGCTGCGACGTGTAGTACCCGTCCACTGGCGTCCGTCCGCGTTTCGCAAAACATTGCCCCGAACCAGGATCGAACTGGTGACCTTTAGATCTTCAGTCTAGCGCTCTCCCAACTGAGCTATCGAGGCTGACGAGCACACCCGCACGCGTCCGTCTGGCGTAGTGCTCCGATCGGACGTGTGTGGATGGGATCCGTGCTGCGACGTGTAGTACCCGTCCACTGGCGTCCGTCCGCGTTTCGCAAAACATTGCCCCGAACCAGGATCGAACTGGTGACCTTTAGATCTTCAGTCTAACGCTCTCCCAACTGAGCTATCGAGGCTGACGAGCACACCCGCACGCGTCCGTCTGGCGTAGTGCTCCGATCGGACGTGTGTGGATGGAATCCGTGCTGCGACGTGTAGTACCCGTCCACTGGCGTCCGTCCGCGTTTCGCAAAACATTGCCCCGAACCAGGATTGAACTGGCGACCTTTAGATCTTCAGTCTAACGCTCTCCCAACTGAGCTATCGAGGCTGACGAGCACACCCGCACGCGTCCGTCTGGCGTAGTGCTCCGATCGGACGTGTGTGGATGGGATCCGTGCTGCGACGTGTAGTACCCGTCCACTGGCGTCCGTCCGCGTTTCGCAAAACATTGCCCCGAACCAGGATCGAACTGGTGACCTTTAGATCTTCAGTCTAACGCTCTCCCAACTGAGCTATCGAGGCTGACGAGCACACCCGCACGCGTCCGTCTGGCGTAGTGCTCCGATCGGACGTGTGTGGATGGAATCCGTGCTGCGACGTGTAGTACCCGTCCACTGGCGTCCGTCCGCGTTTCGCAAAACATTGTCCCGAACCAGGATCGAACTGGTGACCTTTAGATCTTCAGTCTAACGCTCTCCCAACTGAGCTATCGAGGCTGACGAGCACACCCGCACGCGTCCGTCTGGCGTAGTGTTCCGATCGGACGTGTGTGGATGGAATCCGTGCTGCGACGTGTAGTACCCGTCCACTGGCGTCCGTCCGCGTTTCGCAAAACATTGCCCCGAACCAGGATTGAACTGGCGACCTTTAGATCTTCAGTCTAACGCTCTCCCAACTGAGCTATCGAGGCTGACGAGCACACCCGCACGCGTCCGTCTGGCGTAGTGCTCCGATCGGACGTGTGTGGATGGGATCCGTGCTGCGACGTGTAGTACCCGTCCACTGGCGTCCGTCCGCGTTTCGCAAAACATTGCCCCGAACCAGGATCGAACTGGTGACCTTTAGATCTTCAGTCTAACGCTCTCCCAACTGAGCTATCGAGGCTGACGAGCACACCCGCACGCGTCCGTCTGGCGTAGTGCTCCGATCGGACGTGTGTGGATGGAATCCGTGCTGCGACGTGTAGTACCCGTCCACTGGCGTCCGTCCGCGTTTCGCAAAACATTGTCCCGAACCAGGATCGAACTGGTGACCTTTAGATCTTCAGTCTAACGCTCTCCCAACTGAGCTATCGAGGCTGACGAGCACACCCGCACGCGTCCGTCTGGCGTAGTGTTCCGATCGGACGTGTGTGGATGGAATCCGTGCTGCGACGTGTAGTACCCGTCCACTGGCGTCCGTCCGCGTTTCGCAAAACATTGCCCCGAACCAGGATTGAACTGGTGACCTTTAGATCTTCAGTCTAACGCTCTCCCAACTGAGCTATCGAGGCTGACGAGCACACCCGCACGCGTCCGTCTGGCGTAGTGCTCCGATCGGACGTGTGTGGATGGAATCCGTGCTTCGACGTGTGGTACCCGTCCACTGGCGTCCGTCCGCGTTTCGCAAAACATTGCCCCGAACCAGGATCGAACTGGTGACCTTTAGATCTTCAGTCTAACGCTCTCCCAACTGAGCTATCGAGGCTGACGAGCACACCCGCACGCGTCCGTCTGGCGTAGTGCTCCGATCGGACGTGTGTGGATGGAATCCGTGCTGCGACGTGTAGTACCCGTCCACTGGCGTCCGTCCGCGTTTCGCAAAACATTGCCCCGAACCAGGATCAAACTGGTGACCTTTAGATCTTCAGTCTAACGCTCTCCCAACTGAGCTCTCGAGGCTGACGAGCACACCCGCACGCGTCCGTCTGGCGTAGTGCTCCGATCGGACGTGTGTGGATGGAATCCGTGCTGCGACGTGTAGTACCCGTCCACTGGCGTCCGTCCGCGTTTCGCAAAACATTGTCCCGAACCAGGATCGAACTGGTGACCTTTAGATCTTCAGTCTAACGCTCTCCCAACTGAGCTATCGAGGCTGACGAGCACACCCGCACGCGTCCGTCTGGCGTAGTGTTCCGATCGGACGTGTGTGGATGGAATCCGTGCTGCGACGTGTAGTACCCGTCCACTGGCGTCCGTCCGCGTTTCGCAAAACATTGTCCCGAACCAGGATTGAACTGGTGACCTTTAGATCTTCAGTCTAACGCTCTCCCAACTGAGCTATCGAGGCTGACGAGCACACCCGCACGCGTCCGTCTGGCGTAGTGCTCCGATCGGACGTGTGTGGATGGAATCCGTGCTTCGACGTGTGGTACCCGTCCACTGGCGTCCGTCCGCGTTTCGCAAAACATTGCCCCGAACCAGGATCGAACTGGTGACCTTTAGATCTTTCCCTCTGGCGTAGTGCTCCGATCGGACGTGTGTGGATGGAATCCGTGCTGCGACGTGTGGTACCCGTCCACTGGCGTCCGTCCCCGTTTCGCAAAACATTGCCCCGAACCAGGATCGAACTGGTGACCTTTAGATCTTCAGTCTAACGTTCTCCCAACTGAGCTATCGAGGCTGACGAGCACACCCGCACGCGTCCGTCTGGCGTAGTGCTCCGATCGGACGTGTGTGGATGGAATCCGTGCTTCGACGTGTGGTACCCGTCCACTGGCGTCCGTCCGCGTTTCGCAAAACATTGCCCCGAACCAGGATCGAACTGGTGACCTTTAGATCTTCAGTCTAACGCTCTCCCAACTGAGCTATCGAGGCTGACGAGCACACCCGCACGCGTCCGTCTGGCGTAGTGCTCCGATCGGACGTGTGTGGATGGAATCCGTGCTGCGACGTGTAGTACCCGTCCACTGGCGTCCGTCCCCGTTTCGCAAAACATTGCCCCGAACCAGGATCGAACTGGTGACCTTTAGATCTTCAGTCTAGCGCTCTCCCAACTGAGCTATCGAGGCTGACGAGCACACCCGCACGCGTCCGTCTGGCGTAGTGCTCCGATCGGACGTGTGTGGATGGGATCCGTGCTGCGACGTGTAGTACCCGTCCACTGGCGTCCGTCCGCGTTTCGCAAAACATTGCCCCGAACCAGGATCAAACTGGTGACCTTTAGATCTTCAGTCTAACGCTCTCCCAACTGAGCTCTCGAGGCTGACGAGCACACCCGCACGCGTCCGTCTGGCGTAGTGCTCCGATCGGACGTGTGTGGATGGAATCCGTGCTGCGACGTGTGGTACCCGTCCACTGGCGTCCGTCCGCGTTTCGCAAAACATTGCCCCGAACCAGGATCGAACTGGTGACCTTTAGATCTTCAGTCTAACGCTCTCCCAACTGAGCTATCGAGGCTGACGAGCACACCCGCACGCGTCCGTCTGGCGTAGTGCTCCGATCGGACGTGTGTGGATGGAATCCGTGCTGCGACGTGTAGTACCCGTCCACTGGCGTCCGTCCCCGTTTCGCAAAACATTGCCCCGAACCAGGATCGAACTGGTGACCTTTAGATCTTCAGTCTAACGCTCTCCCAACTGAGCTATCGAGGCTGACGAGCACACCCGCACGCGTCCGTCTGGCGTAGTGCTCCGATCGGACGTGTGTGGATGGAATCCGTGCTGCGACGTGTAGTACCCGTCCACTGGCGTCCGTCCGCGTTTCGCAAAACATTGCCCCGAACCAGGATCGAACTGGTGACCTTTAGATCTTCAGTCTAACGCTCTCCCAACTGAGCTATCGAGGCTGACGAGCACACCCGCACGCGTCCGTCTGGCGTAGTGCTCCGATCGGACGTGTGTGGATGGAATCCGTGCTGCGACGTGTAGTACCCGTCCACTGGCGTCCGTCCGCGTTTCGCAAAACATTGCCCCGAACCAGGATCGAACTGGTGACCTTTAGATCTTCAGTCTAACGCTCTCCCAACTGAGCTATCGAGGCTGACGAGCACACCCGCACGCGTCCGTCTGGCGTAGTGCTCCGATCGGACGTGTGTGGATGGGATCCGTGCTGCGACGTGTAGTACCCGTCCACTGGCGTCCGTCCGCGTTTCGCAAAACATTGCCCCGAACCAGGATCAAACTGGTGACCTTTAGATCTTCAGTCTAACGCTCTCCCAACTGAGCTCTCGAGGCTGACGAGCACACCCGCACGCGTCCGTCTGGCGTAGTGCTCCGATCGGACGTGTGTGGATGGAATCCGTGCTGCGACGTGTGGTACCCGTCCACTGGCGTCCGTCCGCGTTTCGCAAAACATTGCCCCGAACCAGGATCGAACTGGTGACCTTTAGATCTTCAGTCTAACGCTCTCCCAACTGAGCTATCGAGGCTGACGAGCACACCCGCACGCGTCCGTCTGGCGTAGTGCTCCGATCGGACGTGTGTGGATGGAATCCGTGCTGCGACGTGTAGTACCCGTCCACTGGCGTCCGTCCCCGTTTCGCAAAACATTGCCCCGAACCAGGATCGAACTGGTGACCTTTAGATCTTCAGTCTAACGCTCTCCCAACTGAGCTATCGAGGCTGACGAGCACACCCGCACGCGTCCGTCTGGCGTAGTGCTCCGATCGGACGTGTGTGGATGGAATCCGTGCTGCGACGTGTAGTACCCGTCCACTGGCGTCCGTCCGCGTTTCGCAAAGCATTGCCCCGAACCAGGATCGAACTGGTGACCTTTAGATCTTCAGTCTAACGCTCTCCCAACTGAGCTATCGAGGCTGACGAGCACACCCGCACGCGTCCGTCTGGCGTAGTGTTCCGATCGGACGTGTGTGGATGGAATCCGTGCTGCGACGTGTAGTACCCGTCCACTGGCGTCCGTCCGCGTTTCGCAAAACATTGCCCCGAACCAGGATTGAACTGGTGACCTTTAGATCTTCAGTCTAACGCTCTCCCAACTGAGCTCTCGAGGCTGACGAGCACACCCGCACGCGTCCGTCTGGCGTAGTGCTCCGATCGGACGTGTGTGGATGGAATCCGTGCTGCGACGTGTAGTACCCGTCCACTGGCGTCCGTCCGCGTTTCGCAAAACATTGTCCCGAACCAGGATCGAACTGGTGACCTTTAGATCTTCAGTCTAACGCTCTCCCAACTGAGCTATCGAGGCTGACGAGCACACCCGCACGCGTCCGTCTGGCGTAGTGTTCCGATCGGACGTGTGTGGATGGAATCCGTGCTGCGACGTGTAGTACCCGTCCACTGGCGTCCGTCCGCGTTTCGCAAAACATTGTCCCGAACCAGGATTGAACTGGTGACCTTTAGATCTTCAGTCTAACGCTCTCCCAACTGAGCTATCGAGGCTGACGAGCACACCCGCACGCGTCCGTCTGGCGTAGTGCTCCGATCGGACGTGTGTGGATGGAATCCGTGCTTCGACGTGTGGTACCCGTCCACTGGCGTCCGTCCGCGTTTCGCAAAACATTGCCCCGAACCAGGATCGAACTGGTGACCTTTAGATCTTCAGTCTAACGCTCTCCCAACTGAGCTATCGAGGCTGACGAGCACACCCGCACGCGTCCGTCTGGCGTAGTGCTCCGATCGGACGTGTGTGGATGGAATCCGTGCTGCGACGTGTAGTACCCGTCCACTGGCGTCCGTCCGCGTTTCGCAAAACATTGCCCCGAACCAGGATCAAACTGGTGACCTTTAGACCTTCAGTCTAACGCTCTCCCAACTGAGCTCTCGAGGCTGACGAGCACACCCGCACGCGTCCGTCTGGCGTAGTGCTCCGATCGGACGTGTGTGGATGGAATCCGTGCTGCGACGTGTAGTACCCGTCCACTGGCGTCCGTCCGCGTTTCGCAAAACATTGTCCCGAACCAGGATCGAACTGGTGACCTTTAGATCTTCAGTCTAACGCTCTCCCAACTGAGCTATCGAGGCTGACGAGCACACCCGCACGCGTCCGTCTGGCGTAGTGTTCCGATCGGACGTGTGTGGATGGAATCCGTGCTGCGACGTGTAGTACCCGTCCACTGGCGTCCGTCCGCGTTTCGCAAAACATTGTCCCGAACCAGGATTGAACTGGTGACCTTTAGATCTTCAGTCTAACGCTCTCCCAACTGAGCTATCGAGGCTGACGAGCACACCCGCACGCGTCCGTCTGGCGTAGTGCTCCGATCGGACGTGTGTGGATGGAATCCGTGCTTCGACGTGTGGTACCCGTCCACTGGCGTCCGTCCGCGTTTCGCAAAACATTGCCCCGAACCAGGATCGAACTGGTGACCTTTAGATCTTTCCCTCTGGCGTAGTGCTCCGATCGGACGTGTGTGGATGGAATCCGTGCTGCGACGTGTGGTACCCGTCCACTGGCGTCCGTCCCCGTTTCGCAAAACATTGCCCCGAACCAGGATCGAACTGGTGACCTTTAGATCTTCAGTCTAACGTTCTCCCAACTGAGCTATCGAGGCTGACGAGCACACCCGCACGCGTCCGTCTGGCGTAGTGCTCCGATCGGACGTGTGTGGATGGAATCCGTGCTTCGACGTGTGGTACCCGTCCACTGGCGTCCGTCCGCGTTTCGCAAAACATTGCCCCGAACCAGGATCGAACTGGTGACCTTTAGATCTTCAGTCTAACGCTCTCCCAACTGAGCTATCGAGGCTGACGAGCACACCCGCACGCGTCCGTCTGGCGTAGTGCTCCGATCGGACGTGTGTGGATGGAATCCGTGCTGCGACGTGTAGTACCCGTCCACTGGCGTCCGTCCCCGTTTCGCAAAACATTGCCCCGAACCAGGATCGAACTGGTGACCTTTAGATCTTCAGTCTAGCGCTCTCCCAACTGAGCTATCGAGGCTGACGAGCACACCCGCACGCGTCCGTCTGGCGTAGTGCTCCGATCGGACGTGTGTGGATGGGATCCGTGCTGCGACGTGTAGTACCCGTCCACTGGCGTCCGTCCGCGTTTCGCAAAACATTGCCCCGAACCAGGATCAAACTGGTGACCTTTAGATCTTCAGTCTAACGCTCTCCCAACTGAGCTCTCGAGGCTGACGAGCACACCCGCACGCGTCCGTCTGGCGTAGTGCTCCGATCGGACGTGTGTGGATGGAATCCGTGCTGCGACGTGTGGTACCCGTCCACTGGCGTCCGTCCGCGTTTCGCAAAACATTGCCCCGAACCAGGATCGAACTGGTGACCTTTAGATCTTCAGTCTAACGCTCTCCCAACTGAGCTATCGAGGCTGACGAGCACACCCGCACGCGTCCGTCTGGCGTAGTGCTCCGATCGGACGTGTGTGGATGGAATCCGTGCTGCGACGTGTAGTACCCGTCCACTGGCGTCCGTCCCCGTTTCGCAAAACATTGCCCCGAACCAGGATCGAACTGGTGACCTTTAGATCTTCAGTCTAACGCTCTCCCAACTGAGCTATCGAGGCTGACGAGCACACCCGCACGCGTCCGTCTGGCGTAGTGCTCCGATCGGACGTGTGTGGATGGAATCCGTGCTGCGACGTGTAGTACCCGTCCACTGGCGTCCGTCCGCGTTTCGCAAAACATTGCCCCGAACCAGGATCGAACTGGTGACCTTTAGATCTTCAGTCTAACGCTCTCCCAACTGAGCTATCGAGGCTGACGAGCACACCCGCACGCGTCCGTCTGGCGTAGTGCTCCGATCGGACGTGTGTGGATGGAATCCGTGCTGCGACGTGTAGTACCCGTCCACTGGCGTCCGTCCGCGTTTCGCAAAACATTGCCCCGAACCAGGATCGAACTGGTGACCTTTAGATCTTCAGTCTAACGCTCTCCCAACTGAGCTATCGAGGCTGACGAGCACACCCGCACGCGTCCGTCTGGCGTAGTGCTCCGATCGGACGTGTGTGGATGGGATCCGTGCTGCGACGTGTAGTACCCGTCCACTGGCGTCCGTCCGCGTTTCGCAAAACATTGCCCCGAACCAGGATCAAACTGGTGACCTTTAGATCTTCAGTCTAACGCTCTCCCAACTGAGCTCTCGAGGCTGACGAGCACACCCGCACGCGTCCGTCTGGCGTAGTGCTCCGATCGGACGTGTGTGGATGGAATCCGTGCTGCGACGTGTGGTACCCGTCCACTGGCGTCCGTCCGCGTTTCGCAAAACATTGCCCCGAACCAGGATCGAACTGGTGACCTTTAGATCTTCAGTCTAACGCTCTCCCAACTGAGCTATCGAGGCTGACGAGCACACCCGCACGCGTCCGTCTGGCGTAGTGCTCCGATCGGACGTGTGTGGATGGAATCCGTGCTGCGACGTGTAGTACCCGTCCACTGGCGTCCGTCCCCGTTTCGCAAAACATTGCCCCGAACCAGGATCGAACTGGTGACCTTTAGATCTTCAGTCTAACGCTCTCCCAACTGAGCTATCGAGGCTGACGAGCACACCCGCACGCGTCCGTCTGGCGTAGTGCTCCGATCGGACGTGTGTGGATGGAATCCGTGCTGCGACGTGTAGTACCCGTCCACTGGCGTCCGTCCGCGTTTCGCAAAGCATTGCCCCGAACCAGGATCGAACTGGTGACCTTTAGATCTTCAGTCTAACGCTCTCCCAACTGAGCTATCGAGGCTGACGAGCACACCCGCACGCGTCCGTCTGGCGTAGTGTTCCGATCGGACGTGTGTGGATGGAATCCGTGCTGCGACGTGTAGTACCCGTCCACTGGCGTCCGTCCGCGTTTCGCAAAACATTGCCCCGAACCAGGATTGAACTGGTGACCTTTAGATCTTCAGTCTAACGCTCTCCCAACTGAGCTCTCGAGGCTGACGAGCACACCCGCACGCGTCCGTCTGGCGTAGTGCTCCGATCGGACGTGTGTGGATGGAATCCGTGCTGCGACGTGTAGTACCCGTCCACTGGCGTCCGTCCGCGTTTCGCAAAACATTGTCCCGAACCAGGATCGAACTGGTGACCTTTAGATCTTCAGTCTAACGCTCTCCCAACTGAGCTATCGAGGCTGACGAGCACACCCGCACGCGTCCGTCTGGCGTAGTGTTCCGATCGGACGTGTGTGGATGGAATCCGTGCTGCGACGTGTAGTACCCGTCCACTGGCGTCCGTCCGCGTTTCGCAAAACATTGTCCCGAACCAGGATTGAACTGGTGACCTTTAGATCTTCAGTCTAACGCTCTCCCAACTGAGCTATCGAGGCTGACGAGCACACCCGCACGCGTCCGTCTGGCGTAGTGCTCCGATCGGACGTGTGTGGATGGAATCCGTGCTTCGACGTGTGGTACCCGTCCACTGGCGTCCGTCCGCGTTTCGCAAAACATTGCCCCGAACCAGGATCGAACTGGTGACCTTTAGATCTTTCCCTCTGGCGTAGTGCTCCGATCGGACGTGTGTGGATGGAATCCGTGCTGCGACGTGTGGTACCCGTCCACTGGCGTCCGTCCCCGTTTCGCAAAACATTGCCCCGAACCAGGATCGAACTGGTGACCTTTAGATCTTCAGTCTAACGTTCTCCCAACTGAGCTATCGAGGCTGACGAGCACACCCGCACGCGTCCGTCTGGCGTAGTGCTCCGATCGGACGTGTGTGGATGGAATCCGTGCTTCGACGTGTGGTACCCGTCCACTGGCGTCCGTCCGCGTTTCGCAAAACATTGCCCCGAACCAGGATCGAACTGGTGACCTTTAGATCTTCAGTCTAACGCTCTCCCAACTGAGCTATCGAGGCTGACGAGCACACCCGCACGCGTCCGTCTGGCGTAGTGCTCCGATCGGACGTGTGTGGATGGAATCCGTGCTGCGACGTGTAGTACCCGTCCACTGGCGTCCGTCCCCGTTTCGCAAAACATTGCCCCGAACCAGGATCGAACTGGTGACCTTTAGATCTTCAGTCTAGCGCTCTCCCAACTGAGCTATCGAGGCTGACGAGCACACCCGCACGCGTCCGTCTGGCGTAGTGCTCCGATCGGACGTGTGTGGATGGGATCCGTGCTGCGACGTGTAGTACCCGTCCACTGGCGTCCGTCCGCGTTTCGCAAAACATTGCCCCGAACCAGGATCAAACTGGTGACCTTTAGATCTTCAGTCTAACGCTCTCCCAACTGAGCTCTCGAGGCTGACGAGCACACCCGCACGCGTCCGTCTGGCGTAGTGCTCCGATCGGACGTGTGTGGATGGAATCCGTGCTGCGACGTGTGGTACCCGTCCACTGGCGTCCGTCCGCGTTTCGCAAAACATTGCCCCGAACCAGGATCGAACTGGTGACCTTTAGATCTTCAGTCTAACGCTCTCCCAACTGAGCTATCGAGGCTGACGAGCACACCCGCACGCGTCCGTCTGGCGTAGTGCTCCGATCGGACGTGTGTGGATGGAATCCGTGCTGCGACGTGTAGTACCCGTCCACTGGCGTCCGTCCCCGTTTCGCAAAACATTGCCCCGAACCAGGATCGAACTGGTGACCTTTAGATCTTCAGTCTAACGCTCTCCCAACTGAGCTATCGAGGCTGACGAGCACACCCGCACGCGTCCGTCTGGCGTAGTGCTCCGATCGGACGTGTGTGGATGGAATCCGTGCTGCGACGTGTAGTACCCGTCCACTGGCGTCCGTCCGCGTTTCGCAAAACATTGCCCCGAACCAGGATCGAACTGGTGACCTTTAGATCTTCAGTCTAACGCTCTCCCAACTGAGCTATCGAGGCTGACGAGCACACCCGCACGCGTCCGTCTGGCGTAGTGTTCCGATCGGACGTGTGTGGATGGAATCCGTGCTGCGACGTGTAGTACCCGTCCACTGGCGTCCGTCCGCGTTTCGCAAAACATTGCCCCGAACCAGGATTGAACTGGTGACCTTTAGATCTTCAGTCTAACGCTCTCCCAACTGAGCTCTCGAGGCTGACGAGCACACCCGCACGCGTCCGTCTGGCGTAGTGCTCCGATCGGACGTGTGTGGATGGAATCCGTGCTGCGACGTGTAGTACCCGTCCACTGGCGTCCGTCCGCGTTTCGCAAAACATTGTCCCGAACCAGGATCGAACTGGTGACCTTTAGATCTTCAGTCTAACGCTCTCCCAACTGAGCTATCGAGGCTGACGAGCACACCCGCACGCGTCCGTCTGGCGTAGTGTTCCGATCGGACGTGTGTGGATGGAATCCGTGCTGCGACGTGTAGTACCCGTCCACTGGCGTCCGTCCGCGTTTCGCAAAACATTGTCCCGAACCAGGATTGAACTGGTGACCTTTAGATCTTCAGTCTAACGCTCTCCCAACTGAGCTATCGAGGCTGACGAGCACACCCGCACGCGTCCGTCTGGCGTAGTGCTCCGATCGGACGTGTGTGGATGGAATCCGTGCTTCGACGTGTGGTACCCGTCCACTGGCGTCCGTCCGCGTTTCGCAAAACATTGCCCCGAACCAGGATCGAACTGGTGACCTTTAGATCTTTCCCTCTGGCGTAGTGCTCCGATCGGACGTGTGTGGATGGAATCCGTGCTGCGACGTGTGGTACCCGTCCACTGGCGTCCGTCCCCGTTTCGCAAAACATTGCCCCGAACCAGGATCGAACTGGTGACCTTTAGATCTTCAGTCTAACGTTCTCCCAACTGAGCTATCGAGGCTGACGAGCACACCCGCACGCGTCCGTCTGGCGTAGTGCTCCGATCGGACGTGTGTGGATGGAATCCGTGCTTCGACGTGTGGTACCCGTCCACTGGCGTCCGTCCGCGTTTCGCAAAACATTGCCCCGAACCAGGATCGAACTGGTGACCTTTAGATCTTCAGTCTAACGCTCTCCCAACTGAGCTATCGAGGCTGACGAGCACACCCGCACGCGTCCGTCTGGCGTAGTGCTCCGATCGGACGTGTGTGGATGGAATCCGTGCTGCGACGTGTAGTACCCGTCCACTGGCGTCCGTCCCCGTTTCGCAAAACATTGCCCCGAACCAGGATCGAACTGGTGACCTTTAGATCTTCAGTCTAGCGCTCTCCCAACTGAGCTATCGAGGCTGACGAGCACACCCGCACGCGTCCGTCTGGCGTAGTGCTCCGATCGGACGTGTGTGGATGGGATCCGTGCTGCGACGTGTAGTACCCGTCCACTGGCGTCCGTCCGCGTTTCGCAAAACATTGCCCCGAACCAGGATCAAACTGGTGACCTTTAGATCTTCAGTCTAACGCTCTCCCAACTGAGCTCTCGAGGCTGACGAGCACACCCGCACGCGTCCGTCTGGCGTAGTGCTCCGATCGGACGTGTGTGGATGGAATCCGTGCTGCGACGTGTGGTACCCGTCCACTGGCGTCCGTCCGCGTTTCGCAAAACATTGCCCCGAACCAGGATCGAACTGGTGACCTTTAGATCTTCAGTCTAACGCTCTCCCAACTGAGCTATCGAGGCTGACGAGCACACCCGCACGCGTCCGTCTGGCGTAGTGCTCCGATCGGACGTGTGTGGATGGAATCCGTGCTGCGACGTGTAGTACCCGTCCACTGGCGTCCGTCCCCGTTTCGCAAAACATTGCCCCGAACCAGGATCGAACTGGTGACCTTTAGATCTTCAGTCTAACGCTCTCCCAACTGAGCTATCGAGGCTGACGAGCACACCCGCACGCGTCCGTCTGGCGTAGTGCTCCGATCGGACGTGTGTGGATGGAATCCGTGCTGCGACGTGTAGTACCCGTCCACTGGCGTCCGTCCGCGTTTCGCAAAACATTGCCCCGAACCAGGATCGAACTGGTGACCTTTAGATCTTCAGTCTAACGCTCTCCCAACTGAGCTATCGAGGCTGACGAGCACACCCGCACGCGTCCGTCTGGCGTAGTGTTCCGATCGGA
Source organism: Heligmosomoides polygyrus bakeri (assembly GCA_947359475.1). Lineage (NCBI taxonomy): Eukaryota > Metazoa > Nematoda > Chromadorea > Rhabditida > Heligmosomidae > Heligmosomoides > Heligmosomoides polygyrus. The sequence goes on from OX375868.1 coordinate 40,460,651, forward strand.
CGTGTGTGGATGGAATCCGTGCTGCGACGTGTAGTACCCGTCCACTGGCGTCCGTCCGCGTTTCGCAAAACATTGCCCCGAACCAGGATTGAACTGGTGACCTTTAGATCTTCAGTCTAACGCTCTCCCAACTGAGCTCTCGAGGCTGACGAGCACACCCGCACGCGTCCGTCTGGCGTAGTGCTCCGATCGGACGTGTGTGGATGGAATCCGTGCTGCGACGTGTAGTACCCGTCCACTGGCGTCCGTCCGCGTTTCGCAAAACATTGTCCCGAACCAGGATCGAACTGGTGACCTTTAGATCTTCAGTCTAACGCTCTCCCAACTGAGCTATCGAGGCTGACGAGCACACCCGCACGCGTCCGTCTGGCGTAGTGTTCCGATCGGACGTGTGTGGATGGAATCCGTGCTGCGACGTGTAGTACCCGTCCACTGGCGTCCGTCCGCGTTTCGCAAAACATTGTCCCGAACCAGGATTGAACTGGTGACCTTTAGATCTTCAGTCTAACGCTCTCCCAACTGAGCTATCGAGGCTGACGAGCACACCCGCACGCGTCCGTCTGGCGTAGTGCTCCGATCGGACGTGTGTGGATGGAATCCGTGCTTCGACGTGTGGTACCCGTCCACTGGCGTCCGTCCGCGTTTCGCAAAACATTGCCCCGAACCAGGATCGAACTGGTGACCTTTAGATCTTTCCCTCTGGCGTAGTGCTCCGATCGGACGTGTGTGGATGGAATCCGTGCTGCGACGTGTGGTACCCGTCCACTGGCGTCCGTCCCCGTTTCGCAAAACATTGCCCCGAACCAGGATCGAACTGGTGACCTTTAGATCTTCAGTCTAACGTTCTCCCAACTGAGCTATCGAGGCTGACGAGCACACCCGCACGCGTCCGTCTGGCGTAGTGCTCCGATCGGACGTGTGTGGATGGAATCCGTGCTTCGACGTGTGGTACCCGTCCACTGGCGTCCGTCCGCGTTTCGCAAAACATTGCCCCGAACCAGGATCGAACTGGTGACCTTTAGATCTTCAGTCTAACGCTCTCCCAACTGAGCTATCGAGGCTGACGAGCACACCCGCACGCGTCCGTCTGGCGTAGTGCTCCGATCGGACGTGTGTGGATGGAATCCGTGCTGCGACGTGTAGTACCCGTCCACTGGCGTCCGTCCCCGTTTCGCAAAACATTGCCCCGAACCAGGATCGAACTGGTGACCTTTAGATCTTCAGTCTAGCGCTCTCCCAACTGAGCTATCGAGGCTGACGAGCACACCCGCACGCGTCCGTCTGGCGTAGTGCTCCGATCGGACGTGTGTGGATGGGATCCGTGCTGCGACGTGTAGTACCCGTCCACTGGCGTCCGTCCGCGTTTCGCAAAACATTGCCCCGAACCAGGATCAAACTGGTGACCTTTAGATCTTCAGTCTAACGCTCTCCCAACTGAGCTCTCGAGGCTGACGAGCACACCCGCACGCGTCCGTCTGGCGTAGTGCTCCGATCGGACGTGTGTGGATGGAATCCGTGCTGCGACGTGTGGTACCCGTCCACTGGCGTCCGTCCGCGTTTCGCAAAACATTGCCCCGAACCAGGATCGAACTGGTGACCTTTAGATCTTCAGTCTAACGCTCTCCCAACTGAGCTATCGAGGCTGACGAGCACACCCGCACGCGTCCGTCTGGCGTAGTGCTCCGATCGGACGTGTGTGGATGGAATCCGTGCTGCGACGTGTAGTACCCGTCCACTGGCGTCCGTCCCCGTTTCGCAAAACATTGCCCCGAACCAGGATCGAACTGGTGACCTTTAGATCTTCAGTCTAACGCTCTCCCAACTGAGCTATCGAGGCTGACGAGCACACCCGCACGCGTCCGTCTGGCGTAGTGCTCCGATCGGACGTGTGTGGATGGAATCCGTGCTGCGACGTGTAGTACCCGTCCACTGGCGTCCGTCCGCGTTTCGCAAAACATTGCCCCGAACCAGGATCGAACTGGTGACCTTTAGATCTTTCCCTCTGGCGTAGTGCTCCGATCGGACGTGTGTGGATGGAATCCGTGCTGCGACGTGTGGTACCCGTCCACTGGCGTCCGTCCCCGTTTCGCAAAACATTGCCCCGAACCAGGATCGAACTGGTGACCTTTAGATCTTCAGTCTAACGTTCTCCCAACTGAGCTATCGAGGCTGACGAGCACACCCGCACGCGTCCGTCTGGCGTAGTGCTCCGATCGGACGTGTGTGGATGGAATCCGTGCTTCGACGTGTGGTACCCGTCCACTGGCGTCCGTCCGCGTTTCGCAAAACATTGCCCCGAACCAGGATCGAACTGGTGACCTTTAGATCTTCAGTCTAACGCTCTCCCAACTGAGCTATCGAGGCTGACGAGCACACCCGCACGCGTCCGTCTGGCGTAGTGCTCCGATCGGACGTGTGTGGATGGAATCCGTGCTGCGACGTGTAGTACCCGTCCACTGGCGTCCGTCCCCGTTTCGCAAAACATTGCCCCGAACCAGGATCGAACTGGTGACCTTTAGATCTTCAGTCTAGCGCTCTCCCAACTGAGCTATCGAGGCTGACGAGCACACCCGCACGCGTCCGTCTGGCGTAGTGCTCCGATCGGACGTGTGTGGATGGGATCCGTGCTGCGACGTGTAGTACCCGTCCACTGGCGTCCGTCCGCGTTTCGCAAAACATTGCCCCGAACCAGGATCAAACTGGTGACCTTTAGATCTTCAGTCTAACGCTCTCCCAACTGAGCTCTCGAGGCTGACGAGCACACCCGCACGCGTCCGTCTGGCGTAGTGCTCCGATCGGACGTGTGTGGATGGAATCCGTGCTGCGACGTGTGGTACCCGTCCACTGGCGTCCGTCCGCGTTTCGCAAAACATTGCCCCGAACCAGGATCGAACTGGTGACCTTTAGATCTTCAGTCTAACGCTCTCCCAACTGAGCTATCGAGGCTGACGAGCACACCCGCACGCGTCCGTCTGGCGTAGTGCTCCGATCGGACGTGTGTGGATGGAATCCGTGCTGCGACGTGTAGTACCCGTCCACTGGCGTCCGTCCCCGTTTCGCAAAACATTGCCCCGAACCAGGATCGAACTGGTGACCTTTAGATCTTCAGTCTAGCGCTCTCCCAACTGAGCTATCGAGGCTGACGAGCACACCCGCACGCGTCCG